>VDFB02277861.1:109309-125510 GCA_007258455.2 Sequoia sempervirens | reverse complement strand
AAGGGCCTTGATTAGCAAACCAAATGCATTTTCCCACTTTGCAGGATCATGGTAGATTAATTATTCTTGTATCTTCTCTTCCCTCAACTTATAGTTTTCGTCTACTTTTGTTGCGCCATCTATTCTAGTAAGCTTTGGTATATATGAGGACTAATGAATGAATGTACTACCATAAAATCGAACCCTGATTTAGGCTGCAATTTGATGCATTTCCCTGTCTGTAAATTGAGGATTAATACTTTTAACTCTCAAGCTAGCATTAGTGTTGGAGTTTTGATCCATAGACTTTATCTGTATACCTGGCGTTGTTTATAAAGTTTATTCATAATAGTTGCTTTTTAGTAATTACGCGTGGTCTCTTAGCTGAAATGCGTTCTTCTTGTGCTGGCATCAATTTGAGTGTTTAGCATGTTGCCATTAAACTTCCTTATGCATGAAGTTGTTTCCTTGCCTTAAGTCCTACACAGTTCCTTGGCCGATGCCCTTCCCCTTTTCCAACCATGTCTTGTCTCATTATTGTTGACTCCCTTATTACCAACCCTTTCATCACCTTGAAGGTGAGAAGACACTTCTCAAGATTTGGGGGGAGGGGCGGGGGTATGCATTTTAAGCCCGAGATTGAATACCTGTGATGATTAGTATTTCATATTTTATGGCGTAGATTTATTTTTCTTTCCATTTTAAATCTATTTTCTTTTTATGCTATTCAAGGTGAATGGTGTGACTGCCAGTAGATAGTGATATAACTATAGCGTACTCCCTTCGATTCCTTGTATTTGGGTTATGTGTATGAATATTTATATGGTGTTAATAAAATGTTTTTTTTTTTTTCAAAGAGATTAATATTATGTTACCATATCTATCTTAGCGATACAATCTTACATATATATATATATATCTGTGTGTGTGTGTGTGTGTGTGTCATAGTAAAGGTGGAGTTGTTACAATATAAACATCATTCTATTTATTTATATGTATACTTGTATATGTATTATAATGGTTAAGAGTTTAAGAAGGATGTATCACCTTCAAGTTAGATCAAATTTTAAATTTAAGTACAGTATACATAAGGAACTTTATGTGGTTTGGATTAATCCCCTTAGAGAAATCCCTTGTCAAAGATTCCAAGCAAAGTTCATAGTATCTTACCTATATAGGGGAGCCTTTTATATATAAATATATTTAATTCTAAGAGATATCAAATAAGGACATTGAGTCAAAATGAGGAGATTTTATTGATAAGGAAGCTTCTATAACCCTTTTAACAATTATTGTAATCTTAGCATATCGTTGAAACCATTGTTAGTTATAAGTGAACCTTTTGTTATCTAATGCTTAAAATTAGTATGTACATCTTAACTTTGGACCCCCACTTATCAGCCAACTTTTATTCCAAATTACCTAGTACTCTATTAAATTTTATATGAGTAGGTATTGCAACATTAGAAGTAATGATAGTAAAATATTAAGAATAGATTATTCGGAAATTAGGTTCATTGTAAATTGGTTGAAGTCACTTTCTACTAGCTAATTTGCAAAAAATTGTTAAATATGTCTTGGTAGCCAACTAGTAATTTTTTTTGCAAATTAAATAATTGATAATTGAAGTTGTAATGTTAACACTAGGGTTTTGTATAACTTTTTGGTAGGGATGTTTGTTTGGTTATTAAAGTAGATATCTTAAAGATTGTTATAGTTTATTCATTTAGTGTATTCACATGTGTAAAGGTTGTTATGATGAATTCATTTCAATGTGTCTACCTCTCTCTTGGGTTGCTTGGTTTTGGAGGTGATTTTATTCTTTGGATTTGTTTTGGATTAACAAGTGATTTTTTTTATTATTCCTTATCAATTTGTTTCCATTTGGGTTAATTGTTTGAAGAGATTTTCAAATGCTAAGTTTTCATGTTGGAATTGTACTACTTATCTTACCTTCCCTTTTGGGTAGTTGTTCTCCTTGGTCTTCCATAGGCTTGAGACAAGTGTTAGTTGATGTTTTATCTTTTATTTGCTCTTATTGTGGCAAGTGGTTTGGCATCATTGTTTTGAAGGGTTGTACCATGTAAGTGGGAATTCTGTATTGTGATTTTGGTGGGATGGGTAATGCTTCGCATGTATTTTAGTTGAGATTGGACATTATGTTTCTTTATTGGTACAACCCTTGGATTTTGGATTTTACGTGTTGGGTTTCTAGGGAGAGTGGCTCTACGTGGGGGTCAACACACAAAGGGGCTCTTAGGGTAACCCACGTTAGAGTTAGAGTAATAAGTGATAATCTAAGTAATTAATTAGGGGGTGGGTATTTTAACATTAATAAGATAATTATGGATGCCTCGTCCACCTGTTAGGACTTTCATAGCCTAAAGGTGGGTTGAGAAGGTTGTGGTTGGCAAGATTGTTGCCTCGTCTTCATGAGAGGTTAACAATTCCACATGAGTAACCCCTATGGAGTGATACCTTAAGATAGGCAATTAGGATAACCATGGATAGAGGTGGCACCTTGAGCTAGGTTGTCTAGATAATCCATGTATAGATGGAGGTGGCACCTTGCGATAGGTTGTCTAGATAATCCATGTAAGGCCATGTGATGACACTCTCCTCTAGCATTCCCCTTAGTAACTTTTTTTATTGCTTACCTCTAGAAGTGGTCTATTGATATGTTTTGGCGATCTATTTTTGTTGTGATTCGAAAGTGGTCTATTGATATGTTTTGGCTATTTATTGTTGTTGTGATTTGAAAGTGGTCTATTGATATTATGTCTTGAGATTTATTGATGATAGGATTTGTGACTTATTGTTGCAATATTCTGAAAGTGATTTATTATTATGGTTCAAAAATGATTTATTGTTACTATGTTTTTGGAAGTGGTTTATCGCTGTTATGAAGTGATTTGTTGATGTCATGTTTCTGGTTGCGGTTTACAGATGTTGTGTTTATCTTTGTGTTTCTTACTTTTGTATGACGTTGAGTCTTATGGTTCTCTGTTTGGATGTTCTTGGTTGAGAATTCTTTCTTGTCAGCTCCTTAGCATGGGGGTTGGGTATTTAGAACCATGTGGTCAGGTGGAATGTGCTAAGCACCCCATTCAGTCTCCAGTCAAGGATTGAGAGGTTCTGATTGGTACCAGTTGCGACCACTCCAGAGTTGTATTTGTTTTGGAGCCCATTATGATACTTTGTATTCTGCTGCTCAGTTGTATCATTCTATCTTGTTATTTGTATTCCCATTCATGTTGGGGAAGACTGTTGTATCATTGTTATTCTTAAACCTTGTAATGTAATGTAATGATAAACTCTGTGTAGTTTTTAATCCATGGTAGTTGTTATTTGATATGATGTATCTATGGATATATGTCCCTTGATTTTATATGATGATATATAGTTTCTCATTATGGGTTTTAAGTTAATCATGTATATGTTGTACGTGTGTGGATGGTTTCTTATTAATGATTTGTCATGTATGTATTAAAGTTTTGTAATGTCTCCTCATGTACCCCAAGGGACATAAGTGTTAGTGAATTTATTTAAATGAATCTCATGTCATAACTTATGTGTGTTTCATGTATGTTATGTTCACTTAAAAAAAAATTGCGTAGTAATTGTTGCATTGGATTGTCCTTTGGGGTTCACACAACGGGGTGTTACACATGTATAATGTTTTGATTACATTAAAATAATGTATAACATTGATGATATCTTAGATGTATAAATATTTATGTATAGTGGTTTCTATAAATTTATCTTTATTGTTTTTCAATTTTTTGATGTGTATTTATAATATATTTATTTATTATTTGAAATTTTAATTTAATTTTTTTATAAAAATATTATATTATATATATATAATTAATCTATGATTATGATTTATATTTATAAAAATAAGTAAAATGTATAATTCTAATATAAAATAAATAAAATACAAATTAAATTAAATTAAATTTTCAATTAACAATTTGTAGTTAAAATAGGAATTTAGATAGTCTTAAAGAGAGTCATAAGATTCAATTTTTTTAAAAAAATGTAAAACCTTACAATCTTCCACAAAGCTAAAAAAATAGGAGAGTAAAATTGAGAAATAATTTTAAATAAACATAGTTCATATAAGAGCATTTTTTTTCTATAATCACAAGAAACATAAAACAAATTCATTCAACATTATTAATTCAACTTAGAATTGGTGCAGTTGGATGGTTAAATTGTGGTGATGTCTTTTTTATCATGGAAACGTTATTGTGGAATATTTATGTTCTAGCTTAATAATAAAAGAAAATAATATTGATAAGTAAAAGTTTTTATAAAAAAATTGTTTCTAATATGATTTCAATAAATTCATATACCTTGATTCCTTTCATATGGGTACGTTTTTTTTTTTTATAGGTAAGCAAGATAATTATATTAAATTAAAAAAAAATGCATTGTTCAGGCCTGGACTGGGCACCCACCATGACTATACCAGAATTAACTGACTCAAACTAAAACCAGAAGCCACATACTATATGAACGCAACCATCATTTGACCAAAATTTACAAAAAAAATATTACATTGGGAATTTATAGAACCACCAGACAAAGAACACCAGACTTACCAACAAACCCCTAGACAAAAACCTCATGACCAAAACAAAACCCAACAAAACCCATCTTATCATACATTCTGTTGAGCGAAAATACAAAATTCTCTCTTCCAGGCCGAGTTTGCAATATGAACCAAGTGGAATTTATTTTTCAGGTACTCCACACAAACCAAAGCCAGATGCCTAAATTCCCTAAGCTCCACACTAGATACATCCAGAATGAAAGGGTTAAAATGAACTAGTGCATCTGGGTCCGCTAATAAGTGTAAGTCACATGGTTGAGTGATAGCCTTACCAATTTGTTCCAGTACCAAGGAATGATCTAAGCCAACCAGGATATCATTTTGAAAAAGGCCCTTCATGGTCATATAAGCATCCGCCTTTGCCACACTGTTGTCGAGCAAGCTATCCAAAATCCTTGAAGATGTATCTGAATCCAGGTGGTAACCCTCAACATCCTCCATAACGGCTTTCCCAGTTAGGCACTTAATAGAAACAAATGTCAAGTAATTAGGGTGACGAAACAAATGATGAAGCTGTTGGCAGTGATAGAGAACAATCTAAACATTGAATAAAAATAGAGGAAGACAGAAAAATGATATAACAATATCACAGAGAAAAAATATTAAAACTAAAGGATAGATTTATATTAATTCCTTTTTCAAAGAGAGCTGCCATGCTCTTTGTTTCTGTTCATCGCATCATTCATTCATCCATACATTGTTATTATCTCAAAAAAAGAGAAAAAAAAACTTTTATGATGACAAAACAGAGCAGACTGGAGAAACTTCTAGATTATGCCAAAAATTGGAAGCATCTAGATACAACGAAGAAGAAGAGAAGAAGAGGCTAGAAGAAAGAAGTGAGTAAATGCGGTGGTTGGAGTAGATAGACGCAAAAGGCAGGGGAGATTAAATAAAACACAGTTGGAGTCCACGTCACCAACACTCCCCTTTAATCTTCACTGCCATGTATGTCTACAATACCAATTCCATCTCGAAGATACTCAAAAACATTCTTTGAAAGTGGCTTTGTAAATATATCTGCCAGCTGTTCTTCGGACCTGCAAAACTCAAGATAGATGTCACCATTGTTCACCAATTCTCGTATAAAATGATATCGTGTATCATATGCTTGCTTCGTTTATGAAAAACATGATTTTTAGATAGGGCAATTGCTGAATTATTATCACAAAAAATTTTTGTAGGTTCTTCTTGTGGATGCCTCAAATCTGAAAGTACTCTTCTCATCCATACTGCCTGGCAAGCTGCTAATGTGGCTGCAACATATTCTGCTTCAGCTGATGAGAGTGTCACAATTGGTTGTTTCTTTAATGCCCAAGAGATAGCTCCTGATCCTAGATGAAAGATATACCCAGAAGTGCTTTTTCTATCATCCATGCTACCTCCCGAGTCACTATCCATATATCTGATCAACTTGTAGTCATCTGAAGATGTATACAAAATTCCAAAGCTCTTTGTTCCAGCTATATACCTTAAAATTCCTTTTCCAGCTTTCCAATGTGATTCCTTTGGTTTGTCCATGAATCTAGAAATGAGACTAACCCCATACATGATGTCCGGTCTTGTGGCGGTTAGATATATAAGGTTGCCAACTAGTCTCTTGAATAAGGTTGCATCAACACTAGGACTTTTGTCATCCTTGCTAAGTTTTAAACCTAATGCAATGGGTGTAGGAGCTAGATTTACATTTTCCATCTTAAATCTCTTCAACAAATCATTAGCATACTTGCTTTGACATATAAAAATTCCTTGATCATTTTGACTTACCTCTATACCAAGAAAATATCTCATGAGCCCCAAATCAGTCATATCAAATTCTCTTTCCATGGCTGCCTTGAATGAGTTAGTTGACATGTTACCTATGAATATCAAATCATCTACATACAAGCACACTATCAAGATTTCTCCTTCATCATTCACTTTGACATACAAAGTTGGTTCATTGCCACACTTGTTAAACCCATTGTTCAAAAAATAAGAATCTATATTGATGTACCAAGCTTTAGGAGCTTGTTTCAAACCATATAGTGCCTTTTTCAGTTTGTATACTTTATGTTCTTCTCCCAAAACTTCATAACCAGGTGGCTATTTTATATACACTTCTTCTTCTAAAATGCCATTCAAAAATGCTGATTTAACATCCATTTGGTAAAACTTCCAATTGTTTTGAGCTGCTATGGATAAGACCATTCTAATGGTATCCAATCTTGCCACGGGTGCAAATGTTTCATTGTAGTCTATGCCCGGTTGTTGTGTGAAGCCTTTAGCTACAAGTCTTGCCTTGTGTTTCTCTACCTTTCCATCAGCATTATACTTTGTCTTGTAAATCCACTTAACTCCAATCACATCCTTGCTTTGAGGAAGCTCTACTAGATCCCAAGTCTGATTCTTTTCAATTGATTGATTCTCATCATCCATGGCTACAATCCAATTGTCATCCTTAATTGCATCTTCAAAATAAATTGGATTATCTTGTGTTAAGAATGCAAAATTAGAGCATAAATCATCATTTTCAGCCTCTTGTATTTCATCATATATCTCCCTTAGACTTCATGTCTTCTTTGAAGTGTTTATAGATCTTGATCTTAGTGATGCAAGTGTTGGATTAGAGCACTCACTGTTGTTATTACTTGCTGGAGTAATTGGATTTGGAGTGGTAGGAGCCCTAGAAGGTGTTGTAGGAATGTTTGCTTGTGTAGTAGGCACAACTTGAGTTTCATTTTCTTCATTTTCTTGTGGAACACTAGCTACAACTGTAGTTGTTTTGTCTATGCTTCCATCCCATGCTTCTTCTTCAACAAACTGAACATCATGACTTATTATCAGCTTCTTTGTGATAGGATTGTATAGCTTGTATGCCTTGGATTGTTCACTATATCCCACAAATATACACTTCTCTCCTTTATCATCTAGTTTCTTTCTCAACTCTTGAGGTATCAAGGAGTATGCTACACAACCAAAGACTCTCAAATGTGCTATGTTATGCTTCCTTTTGCTCCAAGCTTCTTCTGGTGTTTTATTTATCACAGCCTTTGTTGGACATCTATTTAATATGTATACTGAACATGCAACTGCTTCAGCCCAATATTCATTTGGTAGATGTTTTTCTTTTATCATACTTCGTGCCATTTCCATGATTGTCCTATTCTTTCTCTCAGCTACTCCATTTTGTTGAGGAGTATACCTTGCTGTAAACCGTTTCTTTATGCCATTTTCTTTGCAAAAATTCTAAAAATCATTTGATATGTACTCTCCACCTTGATCGGTTCTCAATGTTTTGATATAGCATCCACTTTCTTTCTCAACTTTTGCCTGGAACTCCTTAAAAACAACAAATGCATCTGATTTATATTTCAAGAAATAAACCCAAACTTTTCTGCTGAAATCATCAATAAATGTCAAGAAATAAAGCTTTCCACTTATGGATGGTGTTTGCATAGGTCCACAAAGGTCTGAATGCACTATCTCAAGTGGATGATTTGCTCTATAAGGCTCTCCAACTGGAAATGCTTTCCTATGTTGCTTTGCCAATATGCAACTCTCACATGTTGTCTTAAGTGGCTCTATTGGTGGTAGTCCATATACCATTCTTTTCTTGTGTAACAGTTGTAATCCTTTGAAGTTTAAATGCCCAAGTCTTAAATTCCATAGCCAAGATTCATTTTTATATGAAGCTTTGAAAGCTAACTCAGCAACCTTTTGCAATCCTTGTGGCTCTAAGAATAGTTCACTTTGGATTCTAAGAGGAAACATCCTATTTTTTGTCATCTCAACTTTTGCAATCAGCCTATTGCTTGGTTTCTTATCTAAAATCACACATTCACCATTTTCAAAGTATATCCTATATCCTTTTTGCACAAGTTTCCCAATGCTTATGAGATTGTGTTGCAATCTAGGAACATAGTATACATCAGAAATATGTTTCTCCTCACATTGCTTAGTTTTTATGTTAATCGACCCTTTGCCCATGACTGAAACTCGTTGATCATTTCCCAATTTCACTTCTGATTTTACTGAATCATCTATTGTTGCAAACATCTCCTTACTCCCACTCATATGATTACTACAATTGCTATCTAAAAACCATACTTCTTTGTAGCTCTCTTGTGCTACATTGCATGTTATCAATATGGTGTTTTCTTCACTAGTGTTGGGCTTCTTTTCATTTGTAAAATGTGCCTTTTGCTTATTCATGTCATATTGCCTTTTTCTACATTCTGATGCAAAATGCCCAAATTTATTGCAATAATGACATTGGATGTTAGATTTATCATACCTTTCTCCTTGATGATGGCTATAAGAATGACTGCTCCCCCTTCCTTTTGTTGGTGTAGAATGGGTATGTGGGCTTGATGTTGGTCTTCTTCTCTCAAATTGTGTATTTTCTCTTCCTCCTCTTGGTGTAAAATGTCCTCTGCCTCTGCTGTAATTTGATCTTCCTCTTGTTCTGCCAAATGATAGTTGAGTCTTGAATGCATTTTCCAATGATGATGACCCTAATTGATTTAATCTTTGCTCATGTACTAAGAGTGATCCCATTAATTCATCTATTGATAGCTGAGTAAGATCTTTGGCCTCCAAAATGGCTATTACAACTCGATCAAACTTTGTAGATAGACTTCTAAGTAATTTTTCCACAATATTTTGATCTTCAATGGTGTCTCCATAGGATCTCATTTGATTTACTATTGCCATTGCATGAGTGAAGAATGAATCTATTGAGTCTGAATCTTTCATTTGCAGATTTTCAAAATCCCTTCTAAGAATTTGTAATTTTGCTATTCTCACCTTGTCTATGCCTTGGTAAGCTGTTTGCAAACTTTCCCATGCCTGTTTTGATCTTGTAGCAGCTGAAACATTTGGAAAGAGTGATTCCTCCATTGCCTGCTGAATGATAAACAATGCCTTAGCATCCTTCTTCTTGTTTTCTTTCAACAAATCTTTTTTAGCTTGTGTAAGAGCTTGATAAGCTTGATGGTCTGCTGGTTCAGGAAACCCATTTTCAACCAAGTCCCAAACATCCTAGGAGCAAAATAGGGTTTTCATTTTTATGCTCCAATATTCATAATTTTTTCCATTGAAGATTGGAATCTGTGGTTGTGCAATACTTCCACTTGTTCCTGCCATAATTTTTTAAACACCTTGCCTCCTCTGTTTTATTTTCAAATCTCTTCAATCTTGCTTGCCCTTTTTTGCAAATATTTTAACTGACTTGTCTTCCCTTTTTGTACCCTTTTGAATTATTGAAGTCTTAAAATTTTTCCCTGCACACAATTCTTCAACAACTATGATTCCTTTTATTTGTTGTGGTCTTTCTTTCTTCTGCCTTGGAGTTGCTAAAAAAACTTGCAGCCCAATCACCTTTGTTGTGATCTCTTTCAACAATGATCTCCTCCTTTTTGGCGGCTTCTTCCAACTGTAACAATAGTTCCAAATCTGTGATACCTCACCATATTCAAGTGCCTCAAAGTTTTACACACTTCTAACCCTTTCTCTAACAATCTTTTTTGGATCTACCAGTGTGGCTCTGACTTTACTCCTGCTCTGATACCAGTTTGTTGGCAGAGACAAAGAACAATCTAAATAGCGAATAAAAATAGAGGAAGACAGAAAAATGATACAGCAATATCACAGAGAAAAAATATTAAAACTAAAGCATAGATTTATATTAATGCCTTTTTCAAAGAGAGCTGCCATGCTCTTTGTTTCTGTTCATCGCATCATTCATTCATCCATACATTGTTATTATCTCAAAAAATAGAGCAAAAAAAACTTTTATGATGACAAAACAGAGCAGACTGGAGAAACTTCCAGATTACACCAAAAATTGGAAGCATCTAGGTACAACGAAGAAGAGAAGAAGAGGCTAGAAGAAAGAAGTGAGTAAATGCGGTGGTTGGAGTAGATAGATGCAAAAGGCAGGGGAGATTAAATAAAACACAACTGGAGTCCACATCACCAACAGAATCCGCAAGGAAGAAACGGGCCCCTCAAAAGCTATCTGTCACTTGGAGCTCTTCAGCTCCACAAGTGTTACTATTCCCCTCATTTCTAACTCCTTTGTTGAGACAATGAGAATAAACCTGCACATTCCCTTCGTAGGACACATACACCAAACTACCATGAAAGAAATGAATGATACACAACCACCACACAAAAATAAAGACTTTGAAGATCGAAGACATCCTTTTCCATGCACAAACTGTCCATCTAAAATTCATTATCTTAGAAAGATCTGGCAGATAATAATGAAAGAGAGCCCTTTCTAGAATTTTCATGTGAACAAAAGCCACATCGGTACTCGTCCATCCCACTTGACTACTACATTGGAGCTTCCAAGGATGTGGTAGCACCAGCCACCCTCTATGCCCCCATTCCTTTACAAATTTATATTTTTGTTATATCGTCTGCAACCAAGTTGGCCAAAACATCCACTTTTGAATTTCCTTCGCACAAGATATGGCTTACATCAAAATTTTCAAAGCTCTTTAAAGTGGAAATAGTGGATTATAAAAGTGCATTCAACTTCCAGTTCTTCATAAGGCCCAATCTCAATGCATTGATAATTACTCACGAGTTGCCTTCAACTATGATCTTTTGCACACCCACCTCTTTACCAAACTTAATTCCTAAGTCTACCACTTGAAGTTCGGCAACATTATTAGTCCCTTCACACAAAGGCTAAGACAATCTTCCAACCACCTACCCATGCCAATCTCTTATAATGTAGCCTGCACCTGAATTCCCCAAATTTCCATTGGAGGCCCCATCAAAGTTTCCCTTATACCAACCCAATGGTGGAGGACACCATTTCACCTCAACTTCTGATGTTGAACTAGGACTTGTCCTTGAGGATATTAAGCTAGGAACCTTCAGACCCACCCAAGCCAACATCATCCTTGAATCCCAACTAGTGAAAGAGGATTTGTCATTTACTGCTTCCATCACCCTTGCATTGGCTAATTCAACAATACAAGCCTAAAGTTTATTTAGAAAGGAATGAAAACTTAAAGCCTCATCTTTGAAAATTATACGATTCCTTTCTTTCCATATTTCCCAGATTACCATGGATGGACACAACCACCATGAACAACTGAAAACTGAGTTACCCCCTAGAGCTGGCCAACCTTTAAACCAATCCAAAAATTTTAAATGTTGATCCATCATCCAGTTTAATTTAGCACACAACTACTCCCAACACCTGCTTGCAAAGGGATAATTACGTAATAGATGATCACCCATTTCTACCGCAACTTTGCAAAGAGTGCAACATTAGGGCCCATGAATTCCTAACTTTGCCAACTTTTTTGTTGTTAGCACTCTACCTTGAATGGCTACCCAAGAGAAAATGCATGCCTTGGGGAGACATTTACTATTCCAACATGGTTTGTTGGGGATGCTTGAGACCTAGTTGTGGACTTCTACCTAATCCTGAACCAACCTCTGATAACCATCCTTGGCCTTATAAATATCTAAATCTAAGCTACGCCATTTTAGAATGTCTCTGCCAGCTCTTACATGGATAGTTATATTCTTTACAATGTTCTCAAAAGCCCTTACTTTATCTATATTAAGACCCAAATGGTCAAGATTCGTCCATGACCACCTTTGAATCCCATCAACCTAAGAAGAAGTGAAGTAATCTTTCATCCGACTTCCCCACAACCTCTTAGTGACTTCCATGACATTTCTGAAATTCTCATGCACTAGGAGTTTACCATATCTACCCCACGAATCTTCCCAAAAGAACAATAGTCTCTAACATCCCATGAAAGAGAGTTCATGATGAGAGATCTACAATCGTAGATAAAGTTCAAGAATCTTGAGCCCTTAGGGAGGTGGCTAGTCATTAAGAAGCTTGTTTCTTCCTCACTAAGATACTTCACCCTCAAGATCTTTACCCATTTAATATTTTTTCCCTCACACATCTACCATGCCAGTTTGGCTCCCAAATCTTTATTTTGCTGTGAAAGAGTTTTGAGGCTAGCTCCAGCCAACTCACATGTACTACACACTTTCTCCCACTTGATCAAGGGAAACTTCCTTTAATCTGAATTTCCTTACCAAAATAAATTTCTCAATTTTTGATTCAATCTAGAGGAGGCATGTAGTGCCCCTCCATTGCAACCTTTTTGAATTTTGTGTAGGTGTTATTGTAGTTTCTTTGATTAGCATATTAATGATATATGAGGAGAAATTAATATTGCAAATGGCTTATGAAATAATTTAGATAAAATTAGAATTAAAATAATTATTAATAAGTCAATTTTGTAAAATATTACGCATACGAAATTTATTAAATAATTCAATTAACATTTTATTGAATATATCATGGGGGTAATTATCAAATATGAGAAAATAATGTGATTTAAAATAAAATAAATTATGATAGAAGGCTATGAATGATAAATAGTAGAAGCAAAACAAAAGATAGAAGGATAACCATTTGAATGTGGGAAGTTTACATGAATTCAAATAAATCTTGAAGAAAAGATTTTATTTAAAGACAAAAATAGAAAAAGAAGATGGAGAATGTAACTATTTTAATAATAAGATTAAAATAGATAAGAGTAAATGATCTTGCCACTAGATTTTAATGGATTAAATGGAAATTAATTTAATTTAAATAAAGATGATAAGATTATGAACTGGTGTAAAAGTGAGTTCAGAATAGAAAAAGATGGAAGAGGCTTTTATGCAAGTACATGTATGACTTCGATCTATGTGCCAATTGGGAAACATGCTTGTTTTATTGATTATTGCTGATTTTGCTAATATATGTATATCAATTCTTGGGATATCTTGGAAAGGAGGGATGCCATTGATTTTAACCACCATCATAGAAATATAATTCTTCTTTTTAGCCATCAAAAAATTAGAGGTTCTAAAAAAATATTTGGATCAACATCCATTCTAATTTAGATTTTTGGGGGGTAGTTCGGGGTTTTCCTTTTTCATTTGGAAAAAGAAAGATTTTAACCTACAGTTATTGCTGGTGAAAAAAAAGAAAAGATTACGGTTTGTTTCAGGAATATGGTTTTCGAAGGGCTCCTGTTGGTGATCAAGCTGGAAAGAGGAGATTGTCATTGCAAAATATGTAAAATTTTCCAGATCTACGGAGATAAATTTTATCAAGCACAGAAGAACTGAATTTGCATCAACCAATTTTTGTATTGTTATATCATCGAATGCAAGATTTACATATAAATAACCACCGCAATGGGGATAAGAGGCAATGAAAGGAAAACTAATTTGTAGTTTGCTTCAGTTAGTATTAATCATTAAAAGAAACATTGTTGTTTGCATGCACATCACATGAGAAGAAACATTGATGTTTGCTTAAGTTAGCTTAAAAAATTGTCCATTGATTATGAAGAGAAACTAACACTAACACCCACCCTTAAGCCTAACTAAGGAGATAGAAAAGAGGAAAGAGGGAAAAACCTATAGGAACAAAACCCCCCCTTAAACCTAACTAAGAAGATAAAAGCCTAAATAAGCAACAAAGATGGGTCCTGGCATCGAGGCCATTTTAGGTACCCATTTACATATAAAATTCCTCCATGAATATAGAGATAATATAATAGAAGAAGATATGAACCCCCCCATAATGAAACTCCCATGCCAATGATGAACACCTAAAGATAGAATATGATCCACTGCCTACAAACACCATTTCTCCCCTTAGGAAGAAAATGATCCACTGGTGATTGGAGAAGCCAATCCAAAAAGATAGGTGGTGATATTGGAACCTAAATCCAAATGATGTGTGCCTCTAAAAACTACCCGCATGTCTGATGATTGCGATCCAGGATCTTGTGAAGACTGATCTAGAGCAAGCTGCAAAGGCAATGAAGATGGTGGGCCAACAACATTAATATGGTTTTCAACAAACAGGAGTGGAATTTCCTCAAAGTAATCCTCCAAGTCTGCAATATAGGACTCTACAAACAAGGATGACATGTCTGCAATAGACAAATCCCAAGTAGCTGGAAGATGTATGATTCCCTATTGCAAGAAGCCATTGGAAGCTTTTGAAGAAGCAACATAGAACTCAGAATCAACAATAGATGCAAGGACAAAAGAGTCCTCAAAGAGAATACGTATGTCCTCAATAGTGTTGTCATGATCAAGGAGGAGAGACTTTGCAAAAAAATGATGAATGTCTGAAAGGATGACACCTTGCTGATCAAGAGGACAAGAGTGAACCTGCAAAAGAGAATCTGAAGTAGCCTTCGAAGAAGCCAAAATCTCTTTTGAAATAACAGGTGAAGGAGATTGAATAGCTGCCAATATAGGAGGTGTAGAAAGAGGAGAAACAAGAAGAGATGTATTTGTGTCATCAAGACAATCAAGACTCTTCCAATAATTAAGTTCCTCTTCAGTATCATCGTCATACAAAGGATCATCCTCATTATCATGGGAGAGAAGCATATCTATAGTGAGATTATCTAGGAATGGAGGTTCAGTGGGATCTCCATATATTTCCCATAGAGTGGTCCAGAGAGTGCGAGGGCACTCAATGTGTGATAGAGCCTATGATGTGTGGTCCCCAACACTTGAATCGATTAATCCTAAGACATGATCATTTCTACTTTCCCATACAGATTTCTGCAAACATGTAGTTGGTTCAGGAATAAGTCCAAACAAATGCAGCAATAAATGAATCCATCTGCAATGCTTTAGGATTCCATCACGCTAGGACTTATAGTTTCCTTCTCCCAAACTGATGACAGATGGATGATTTCTAATTCCCATTTTCAGACTAGATATTTACCCCTTTTTGGAACTTTATTTCACTTCATGATTACAAAGCATGTATAATCCCCAAATTAATAAAAGCAAACAGCATAAGAAAAAAAACTTATCCTTCATATGCAATAAAAATAAATCTGCACGGAGTGTTGTGAGGGAAGAGATCAAACAAACACCATATCGTGACTAGAGATTGAATTGCAGCCTCAGATGAATGATTGTGCCTTCAAAAAAGAGAATAGTGTCTGAGAGATCACTGATTGGAGCTTCCAAACCCCCCAACCTACCTTCAAACTAGCAGGGCACGGGTATCAATCTACTTTTCCTGCGCAAGAAAGACCCATGGATGTGACTATCGGTAAAGAGGTTAGCTCCTGCTGCTTGGTCAAACACCCATGCCCAACTTCCTTCTATTCTGTATATAAGATCCTCTATGCAGGCTAAGCCAATAATGGATGGCTGCGTGTGGAGGACAGCAGGTTGGAAGAAGCAGCAAGGGTTTTTAGATTTGTCTAGATCTGATTACAATGAGGGAGCTATTGAGCTGGCGCATAATCTTGCCATTCAGGATGGATTTTCCAATTTCAATTTTGTGGTTGGTGATATATTGGAATCCAAACTAGTTGATTGGCTGCCTCTCAAGTGAATCAATCCCCCCCCTAGAAACAGATCGTGCCTCCTGCAGCTTTGTTAACAAACAACAATGGAATTATGATATTGCTATCAGGATTCAACCGTGTAGTTTCGAGTCAAACTCATTGACCCATGTTTCATGAGTAGTGGTTCAACAAGAACCCATCTCTCATGATATCGAATGGTCCACTTAGCACTCATTGCATCTAGGTGATG
>VDFB02277861.1:0-108973 GCA_007258455.2 Sequoia sempervirens | reverse complement strand
AGAGATGGGTTCTTGTTGAACCACTACTCATGAAACATGGGTCAATGAGTTTGACTCGAAACTACATGGTTGAATCCTGATAGCAATATCATAATTTGACACGCTGTGGAAAAATACCTCCTACTTATCAACAATGGAATTCGTTCAACTTTGGCTTGTCTTATCTCCCCCCAAGGCTCTGATACCATGTAAAATTTTCCAGATCTATGGAGATAAATTTTATCAAGCACAGAAGAACTCAATTTGCATCAACCAATTTCTGTATTGTTATATCATCGAATGCAAGATTTACATATAAATAACCACCGCAGCGGGGATAAGAGGCTGTGAAAGGCAAACTAATCTACAGTTTGCTTCACTTAGCATTACGCATTAAAAGAAACACTGTTGTTTGCATGCACATCGCATGAGAAGAAACATTGATGTTTGCTTAAGTTAGCTTAAAAAGTTGTCCGTTGATTACGGAGAGAAACTAACACTAACAAAATAGAGGGCCCAATTCGTTCTCTTCCTTCTCGGGCATGGGATCCCAGGTAGAAATTTTGATTCATTCTGGCTATAATAAAATGGTTGTTTCTTCATCATTCTTAACTTCCTCTAGCTGCACTATTGGGCATCCTTTTAGTTTTGGTATGGTTCATCATCTCTTAAGTGCCTGCATGCAAATGTTTACACATCCTGTTCGCTCTGTATGTGACACATTATCTTAAATACATTTGTGAGAAGGTGTGCAAATCAGATGTTACACATCATGATCATTGTCCAGTAGAGAGAAATGGCATTTCTATCTGCATTCCATTTGATCCTTTCTCTTTTGCTTAAACTAAACTTGAATCCTGAATCTAACAGTTTTCTTGAGTGTTTTAGCGACCTCTTCATACGAGCCTAAGCCTTTAAATGAATGTTGGACTCAAGTTTCTTGCAAATTTAGCCTTCCTCTTTCATTGGAGCTCATGCGTACCTTAGAACTTGTTGTATCTGATACTTGCTTGGAGACCGTATATTATACCTTCAGATTGTGGTATAGGTTGGCATCTCAGACTGGTAATATTTCCTTTCACTTCAACACTGCAAGCAGAATTCTTTCTCCTGCGTATTTACCCGATTTGATGTATAGCCAAATTCGGTTCTCCTTGCAATATGTTATTAGTGGGTGACTATGCTTTCTACTTGAGAGCTCCATCACATCGCTAATAAATTCATTTTGTGCTTGTCATGGAATCGACACAGCCACCAGGACAACATTCTTTAAGCGTTTTTTTTTTAAGCAATACACTTGTCTTGGCTATGCTTACACATTTTCATGGGTGATTACCGACACACGCAGACTGGGTGCATTCGTTTGTTTCTAGAATATCTCATTTAGCATACCTTCCTTCTCCTCCAAAAATCTCATGTCAGTTTTTTGTTAAAAACGGTGGAAATGATTCACATTTCTCAAAACTTTTATCTCAATTATAAATTCTTCTTAAATCAGAAAAGTTAGTTGCAACTTCGTCAAGCGTTTCTCTGGATTGGTTTCCCAGTATTCCTTAGGTAAGAATGATTTATTCCCGATTGTCTCTTTAGCCATCGGTGTGCCATTTCATATACGACCACTATATTTGCTTTTCGATCTTCAGCAATTAAATTAGTTTTGTCTCACCATCCCAATTAGTAAATGAATTATACTGTGAATTCTTGGCCGAGTCCTTGACCGACTAGTTTCTTTGATTCTTTAAGTTGATATAAGATTAAATCTAATCTTACTGTAACTTGAATCTGTCCAAATATCCTTTTGTAAAAAGCATTCAATATCAAATCTGCATATGCCATGCTAATCCTCTGAGTAGTGGGCTTTCCTAACTGACACCATGGAATCACCCCGGTGGTGCCATAACGCTCATTGCTATCACAAAATGATTAAGCCTTTAATAAATATGTTCTATGGGTAGATTTCTATATATTCTCTTTATATATGTTTGTCATTTTATATATATATATATATATATATATATATATATATATATATATATATATATATATGTGTGTGGGGATAGATATATAAATGTATTCCATTATAAATCGGGATAGAATATAGACCTATAGCAATAAGAATAACATGTGGATAGTGAAGATAAAGTTTAGGTATTTGTTATAATAATAATAATAATAAGGTCTTATGTTTATCAAGAGGAAAACTATTTAAATGGGTTTAAGGTTTAAATATGTCTTATATAAATAATTGTATATCTTTGTATTTAGACATAAATATTGATAATGATGGACATAAATATGCATTTAAATAGAGATAGGTATAGGCAAGTATAGGTAACGGGAGTAAAATCAAGAGTAAATGCTGAGGGGAAAGTGAAGGGTGATGCTAATAAAATGTGTTCTTAATAAATTGTTAATTGTATTAAAATACTGGTAAATTCGTTGTGACTTATGACATAGAATAAAACACAATCTTGGGAAGTCAAGCATGTATTGAGAAGTTTGAAATTATGTCTAAATAATTCCTTTGATAATCTTAGATGTCTTCCTTTTAAACATAGGTAAAATGTAAGCAATGTTGTTATATGTCCTTGAAGTTCATTGCCTTTGTTTTGTAAAGTTAATGTTTTGTTAGATAATTAAATGAAATACAATATCGTTGAAAGAGGGCTTGGTTCTTAACCAGTTAATAGTTGATTTGATATTAGATATTGTTTTCATGATATGGTGTTCACTTGGTTGCTTGTAGTTAACATATGTACACGAGTTATTAAATGACCCAATAGTTAGAATGTAAGTCTTTTTTTTTTCATGAGTTATACATGGATTTAATTGTGTATTTTTAGGGTTGGTCTTGATGGATTCATTTCTTTTAATACATCTTTCTTTGGGTGTTTTGATTTATATGGAAATCTTATTCATTGAAATGGTGGTGGAATATGTTGAATTTTGGTACAATGCTTGGTTGTAATATGTTTATGCTTCTTTATTGAATACGATATTTCCACTTTGAATTTATACTCCATTGATGAACTTTGATACTTAGTTTTGTGGGAACCCTTAGTGTTATGAGTTGAGGTTATTTCGTAATTGGGCTTCTAAAGGCTAGGGTAATCTCTAGTTTAATATTGATTCTTCTTTGATCTGTCCCTTTGATCGTAAATGAGATTTTGAATTATGAGTGGGTTGTACTTGATTTTATAAGCGTTTATGTATATGATTTTGGTGAGATTGTTTTTCCTCACAGATGTTCCATTTTTTGGTTTAGTGTCCTTGTTGGTACAATCCCTTGGTATTGGATATTTATGTTTTGAGTTTCTAGAGAGAGTGGCTCTATGTGGGGGCCGATGCACAAAGGGGTTGTTAGGGTAACCCATGTAGGGTTAGAGTTATAAGTGATAACCTAAATAATTAATTAGGGGGTGGTATTAAAACATTAATAATATAATTATGGATGCCTTGTCCACCTATTAGGGATATCATAGACTAAAGGTTGGCCGAGAAGGTCATGGTTGGCAAGATCATTACCTCATCTTCATAAGAGGTTAATGGTTCCACATGAGTAACTCTATAGAGCAGCCCCTTGGGATAGACAGTCAGGATAACTATAGATGGAGGAAGCACCTTGAGATAGGTTGTCTAGATAATCTATGTATAGATGGAGGTGACACCTTGTGATAGGTTGTATGGATAATCCATGTAAGGCCATGTGACGACACTCTCCTCTAACATTCCCCATTGAGTTGTTTTTTATTGGTTACCTCTGGAAGTGGTCTATTGATATGTTTAGGCCATCTATTGTTTATATGATTTGAAGGTGGTTGATTGTTGTTATAGTGATTTATTAATGTTATGATATTTGATTTTTTGTTACTATGTTTCTAAAGTGGTTTATCATTGAACATATGAAGTGATTTATTGTCGTCATGTTTGGATGTCATGTTTCTAGTCATGGTTTATTGATGTTGTGGCTATCCTTGGGTTTCATGCTACTCTTGTATGATGTTGAGTCTTGCAGTTCCCTGTTTGGATGTCCTTGGTTGAGGTCTCTTTCTTGTCAGCTCTTTAGCATGGGGGGTGGGTCTTCGGACCCATGTGGCCAGGTGGAATGTGTTAAGCACCCCATTGGGTCCCCAGTCGAGGATTGTGAGGTGTAGATTTGTGTTACTTGCGGTGACTCTAGAATTGTATCTGTCTTGGAGCTAGTTGTGATACTTTATACTTATCTCTTCAGTTGTTTTCATGTTAGCTTGTCATATGGGTTCTGTTCATGTGAGGAACACTTTGTATCATTGTAAATCTTGAACACTGTAATGAAATGTAATTGATGTATTGTATTATTTTATCCTTGATAAACCTTTTGTGGCTTTTGATCCATGGAAATTGTTATTTGATTTGTTATATTTTTGGAAACATGACCCTTGAGTTTATATGATGATAGAGAGTTCATCATTGTGAATTTTGAGTTAATCATGTATATGTTGTTTTTACATATGTGGATGGTTTCTTATTAATTTTTTGTCATGTATGTGTTATATTTGTAGATGTTTACTACATTATCTAAAAAAAGCACTTTTCGAGCATAGTGTCAGTGAAAAAAAGTAAAATTCAGACTTACCAAGGCTTACCTCCTGACCTAAGGTGCGAGAGTAATTAGATAAAATGCTTTTGGAAATTCACACTTCCTTCACTTCTGATTTACCGAGCAACATATTATCATCAACAAATTATTGATGAGTAACTGGAGGAAGAGAGCTAGTGATTTGTATCCCCTTAAGATCCCCTTGAGCCATTTCCCAATTAAAAGATCTTCCAAGAGCTTCTACCACAAGAATATATAGAGAAATGGAGAAAGTGGATCTCCTTGTCTGAGTCCTTGAGAAACCTCAAAGAAGCCACATGGTGAGCCATTAACAAGGATTAAAAACCTAGGGCTAGCAATCCAACCAAAAATTCAATCTGACCATGTCTTTTGAAAACCAAAGCACTCCAATACTTTAGACAAAAATGCCAGTTGACCTTGTCATATGATTTTTTAATTTCTAGTTTCATTATCATGAATTTCTTCCTCGTGTTGATGATTGAATGAATTTCCTCTCGGGAAATAATAACACTGTCATAGATAGAGCACCCTGGGACAAATCCTATTTGATCCTTTGAAATTAGACATGGGAGCAAAGGTTTAAGACAATTGGTAACTACTTTCGCCAAAGCATTGTAGACATGTTGTAGATATAAATTGGCCAAAATTCCTCCATCCTATATGGCTTCTCCTTTTTCAAAATTAAAGCAATGAAATAATTATTTAATTCTTTCAAGATTTTCTCGATGGCCCTAGAATCTTCTATGGTTGCTACTACATCTGGGCCAACAATGTTTCAGCAATGCTAAAAGAATGAAGCAGGGAATCCATTGGGCCCAAAAGACTTATTTGGGTGGAGCTGGAAAAGGGCTTCACAATCTTCTTCCTCTAAAAAACTTTTCTGGAGAGCTTGATTCTAGTCCTCTAATACCAATTTTGGAATACACTCCAAAAGATTCCATTGTTCATGAAGTCTCGACCCCTCCTAGTTATTTAATAGAGTATGAAAGAAGGAGACAACTTCCTCAGCAATTTGGCTCTGATCATCCAAAGGTCTACCATCAACAGACATAATATGAGAAATACGATTAACTTGTTGCCTTGCCTTGGTTGAATTGTGAAATAATTTTGTGTTTTTATCACCATCCCTCAACCAACCTTCCCTTAACTTCTATCTCCAAAACATCTCTTCCTTAGAAGCAATTTAATTTTGTTCTTTCAACAATTCTTTCTCCTTCAAAAACCTCTCGTTATCCTGCAATTCTACTTTTTTCTACAAAGATATTCTTGAAGCAAGACTTATTCCACTCTTTTAGCTTGTTCTTCACATATTTCAATTTAGTGGTCAAACTAAACATTTTTTAACCAACATTACCTCCTTCCTCCCACCATACTGAAATTAAGGAGAGAAATTTTGGATCCGTTATCCACATTGCCTCAAATTTAAAAGGACATCTTGTAGGGTTGTGCTCCCCAACAAGTTCTAAAAGGATAGGAAAATGATCCAAACCTATGCAAGGAAGAATTTTACACTCCATTGAAAAGGGGAAAGAACCCATATTACCTTGGAGGAGGAATCTATCAAGTTTTTTTACAATAGAGCAGAAGCCCAAATTCCTATTGGTCCATGTGAAGGATCCATTAGTTGTTGGTATTTCAAAAAGATGATATCACTCCACAAAGGCTTCAAAATCAATATGAGATTGTAACTTGCCCATAACACCTCCCTGCTTGTCTGAGGAGTGAAAAATCACATTGAAGTTGCCTCTTATAATGCAATGTTCCAAACCAATAGCTACAAAAAATTGTTCAATTTCCAACTAGGCTCTTCTTTTGTCAATGCAGGAGATTAGCTCATAAACATTGACTAGAAAAAAGAATATTTGAAGAGAAGCTCCTAACTTTACAAGCCAGCCATATGCTACCTCCTGATATAAATTCCAGTAAAGCCTTGTTAGGATGCCACAAAGTTAATAGTCCTCTAGCAGCCCCTGAAGTAGCTATTTCTAGAGACTTCCATGACCTCATTCTATTTTCAAAAGCTACAACCTCCTCTTGATTTAATTTTGTTTCCTAAAGAATACAAAGATCCGTCTAAGAAGACTCAATTTGATCCTTCACCAAACAATGCTTGTTAGGCACATTAAGATTTTAATTTTCCTTTAGGTAGGGACCCCCTTCCCTACTTTAAGTATCTCAAATATTTTTTCTACCCAATAGCTTCTCCATCAACTTTGAGTTTCTCCACATTTGGGGTTCTAACCTTTTTTTATGTTCTCCACAATTTGGGGAGGACTTCCCTGCTTCTTTATGCACAATGCCCAAATCCCCAGTGTCTATCACTTTTGGGAAACTTCCATCCACAACTAGATCCTACCTTAATTCTTCTAGACCCCCATCTATCAACCATTCCTCTTCCAAATCTATACCCCCAACTAATTGGTCATTGGAAGTGGCCTTTGTCTCTTCTGCCAATTCCACAATCTCCTTGCTCACCACAATTAGGGAATCTAAATTCTCTTCTCTAAAGGATTTATTTCTCATTTCCAATGCATCACTTACCTTATCCTTTAGGAGTTGGCTTCTATCCTTGAAAACAATTGGAGTCTCAAGATTCTCATGGTCTATCTAGCTATTACAGATCTTCTTAGAAGGCATCCCATCCCCTAACACATTATTAATATGAGTTTCTAGACAAGGTTTCAAATTGGGAGCCACATTACTCTGTTTCACCATAATGGAATCCATCTAGGACCTCCAACCCAAGGTTTCATTCCATCAGCCTTTGGGCCTTAGTTTAAAGATCAAAGGTTGAGTCAAAATTCCCAAATCCTTATGAATTTCAATTTCCTTCCATCTAAGGCTTGATGGAGAATTCTCCACACCAATACACACATAGGTGCTTATACCATCCTCTCTAGTCCACTCATCAGCACAAATGTATTTCCCCAAATTATTACCAATATCTTCCAGAATATTTTCTTACCAAAATTCAAAGGGGAGATAGGGAAGACTATACCAGTCCTAAATGTATGTCAAATGGTGTTTAAGAGGATCAAATCCAACCTCCCATTGTTGCATATAGAAACCAAAACTATCCATAAACCACACACCTTCTAGGATATCTTTATGAACTGTGGGAGATGAGCAAACAACTAGGAAAAAACCATTTTCCAAGTATTGAAACCCATTTATGGACCCCATAGACCTTGCCACCATCTAATCAATTCATCCCAATTCAGGTTCACCCCAAACCATTTCATAATTAACCCATGAAGCTCAAGATGTTTAATCAATGGTGCCAAAAGATTTGACCCTAGTACCATAGATCACCAATTCAAGCATCTAAAATCATCCTCACACTGATCTTTATTGGCCCTAGGGTTTCCTTTTTTCCTTTGATCTGAACGTTGCTTATTGCTAGAATTTGAAAATTTTGAAAATTTTCTTGCGAATGGCCCTTTGGAGATTTACTCCTTCTAGCTTGAAAAGGAGAGGAGATTTGATTTTTTTGCTGCCAACTAGACCCACCTCTATGAGAATAATACTGATCTGATTGACTATGTTGCTTGGCACGCCAATCCTCTGGCCTGGCTCGGTCTTGAATCGATCTACCCGAGATTGACATCGCAATTTCCTCGCCCTAGGTTGTAGGACCACCTGTAGCCATCTCACCTGAAAATACCTTCCCATTTGGAGCACAATCTTCCTTCCACTTGGAGTCTCATGAGTGCTTGGCTCCCTTCTACAGATTTTTGGCTTGCTCACATTGCTTCGCCATTTTTTTTATCCCTACAAATTTAAAGTATATGGGTTCGCCTTTTTAATACTTGTTGACATTTCCTTTTTATCTCCTCTCTTATTTATAGTTTTATTTTTTTCTTTTATTTTTCTACAAATATTATTTTAATTTAAATTATTATTAAAGTACTAGGAGTTATCACCGCTAAATGATTTATAAATAAATAAAAAATATTTTCTTCACACAACTACTTAATCAAAGAGCATGTAACTACTCAAATAATTTATCTTCTTCCTTAACTAAAGATAAATTTAGTAAAATAAAAGATTATTTTTCTTGTAACACATTTATTAATGGAAGTCATTAATTAATTTTAGGAAAATAACTACTATTCAGCCCATGATATTCTTAAGAATCACTTATTTCGACTACACTTTAACAAAAAACTAATATCACTTAACTAATCATTTAATTACCATCTAACAAAATTAATAATCATTTAATTAATTACTTCACTATTGTCTTAATTATTTAAATTAATTATATCTTATACATTTTAATTTTAATTTAATTTTTAGTAATATTTTATCTTTATTTCAATATTTTATTTATATTATTTTAATCACTATTTAATAAATGAATTAACTAAAAAATATCTTCCTTTAGTTAAGTATTTCCAAATAATTATACTTCATAGCTTCCTCTAATACAAAATTTTGAGATTCTAATACATAATGCCCTTGTACTCACCCCCTATCCATAAGGCCTTAGGTCCATTCTGTAAACCCTTTAAATGAACCTATTGATGCAATGCATGTTTGGGTAAGATTGTTATATCTTCCCTTATAGTTTTGGTGCTCTATGCTTATGAGGGAATTGCTAATGCTCTTGGTAAGTTCATAAAAAATGATCAAACCTCTAAGAATTTCTCATACCTCCTTTGCTTGGATCTTGCTGGAGGTAGATTTGTCTGAAGATTTAATTGGTGAGATGGTGCTTGAGGTTAATGGCTGGTCTTGCTCTCAACTTGTGGATTATGAAGGTATCCCCTTCCATTGCATACATTGTTTTGCTACTGGAGACTTGGATTGTGATTTCCCGAATGGATCTCATCATGTTTCTTCTTCCACTTTGTGGAAGAATACTCTTTGAGAACATCTAATCGCATGCCTTGATACAAAATATTCTTTTGATAGTGAGGTTTCTAAGCCTCCTCTTTTTGCTAAAATAAATAATCCTATTGTTGATGGTGTTGTTTATTCGGTGGATTCTGATGTACTAGTTTAAAACAAGGTTGTTCATCTACTATATGTGTTGCCTCACCTGAGGCCCCTATCTCTTTGATTCCTAAACTATTGATGGTGTTTTTTCTCTAGTGGCTTCTACAACACTAGTTCAAAACTTGGCCATTCCCTTTGAGGTGTGTGTTGCCTCCCCTAAGGCCCCTCCTGATCTGTAACACCCCTTCGTTTTGGATATTTGGATTGGCAATGTTCTTTGCATGTCTGATTATGCTTATGATGTGACTGTGACCTTAGTGATTATTTAATCATTAACTAATTAGTGATGCATATGTTATATCATAATGTGACGATTGTGTCTGAACATGCTTAGACTTTCGAACTTGAGTACTTGTGATCATGATTGTTAAATGATGTGGAAGCTATATGTTGACGTGATGTCATCTCATTCTGATGTATCTTAAGGACATGTTTTAGAATAACTTAGAAGATATCTGATTAAATGATGTTTTATACTATTTATCATATCTTTGATGTTAGATGCATCAGTTAGAGATATTGTATTGGTGAAGGGGATGGATTGTATCACCCGCTCGCAAGAGCCCTACAATTCTAAGATTCCCTCTTCACGGTGTGTTTGATCATATTATATATATATTGCACGTTTGACATTGCACGTTTGACATGCTCTTTGTTGTAGGTTTGCAGGTACATGACATCGACTCCACCTGGTTTCACAGGTGTGAGCATGTCCATTTACCAACAAAAATTGATTGGGAGATAGTAGGTAGGTTTTCGAGCCAATTTGTCACCCTAGTCATAATGTGTTGTCGGGTTGTAGGGGTTAGTCGTTTTAACTTGGTCAGTTTCCCCTTGAGTATTTAGTTAATTTCAAGTTTAAAGTTTATTAAATGGCTCGCATAGTTTAACTAATGATTAAATATGTGTTTAGTTGCAATGTTGAAATGTGATTTATTTTATTGATTTATTTGATGAAATTAATAAAATAATTATTGGGTTATTGATTGATTTGTGTAATTAATAAACTAGATTTAGTTTATTAATTAATTAGATTAATAGTGATATATTAAATGAAATAGTGATTTTGGTGTTATTGTATACCTACATTCAAATAAAATTGGAAATGGAAATTATTGTGGATATTGAGATTTAATTAAAATAAAATAAAAATCTTGTCTGAATAGATAGAGTTAAATTAAAATAAATAATTAAATGGTAATATGTTTTAATTCCCCTTTTGAAAAATATTGATTGAGGAAATCATTTTTGGGTAATTTTGAAATGCTTATGTTTTATGAGAAATTTGGAAAATGCATAAGTTTAATTAAAATTCGAAATTAGGTTTTGAATTAAAAATTTGAGATATTCCCATGTTTTTAAATTATATTTAGTGAGTGGGATTCTTAGGGTTTTGACCATTTTTGGGGAAAAAACCCTATTTTGCAAAAGGAAATGGATCTGTTGTGCCCTCAGCACACACGCCCCATTGGGAACGGGGACCCTCTTTTCTTTTTGCCTTGTCGGGTCTGTTGGGGCTACCTCATTTTGCGTGCCCCTCTCTTTTTGACATTTCGCATGGTCGGTATTACCCTAAGAAGTTTTGTTCTAACATCGACCATGGTTTCCCTTTTGTTTTTCCTGCCCTCCGGGGGCTTGTGCGTTCCTTGGGCCTTTCGGGCTCTGGGGCGGCCCTGGGCCCCTTCGGGCCCGGGCCTCCGGGGTTCCCCTTTCGGGTTTCCCTCCTGCATTTGCCGCCCCGGTGGCGTTTCCGAGGCATCTTTCCGCCCCCCGGAACCCGCCCGGCCGTTGGCTGTTCGTGGCTATTTGGGGGTTTCCCGGCTGGCCCCTGCTCCTTCGGGACCCGGGGGCCAGAATTCCGCGCCCGGACTTCCGTCCGCTGATTGCCGTCCGTGACGGCCATCACCCGTCGGCCGCCCATCCCTCGGGCTCCCGGGTCTTGTTCGCTACCGCCGTCGCCGAAGTGCAGACCCAAGGCTCTTTGCGGCGAACTCCTGGCGGCCGTCCGCCCTTCGGGCCCCCGTGTCTGGTTCGCCGCCGCCGTTGCAAGAAAAAGAAAAATCTCAAGGCGGCGAACTCTTCAGCACACTCCGCCATCCGGTCCCTAGCCGTTCCGTTGCCGCCATCGTCCAAAGTCACCAGAATTTAGTCGGCGGCCATTGTTCCACTACCTCCCGCATTCTGGATCCCGAAGCCTCGTCTGCTGCCGCCGACTCAAAATTTGAATCTTACCAACTTCTAGCGCGATCGTACGAGCATTAATTGTGACCACTAATGACCGGTGGGGTATATAAACCGAGGCCCGCCACTGTCATTTTAACTTGCGAATTTTAGCGGATTGGAGCAACGACCGAATTGGAGCCCACTGCAAACTACACCATCGCGATCGTCGACCCCAGCATCGTTCCGTCAACTCTGCCAGTGCATCCCATCATCATCCCGCTTAGCGAGTTGGAGGTAGGCCATTGTCATTCGCTCTCCCGTTATTTTTGATGATTTTGAGGATTTAAATGAATTGAGCAACCAAATTGAATGGCATATAATGAACACTCTCTGTGTTGCGCCCCAAACCCATATCCTTAAATTTTTCGTGGCCCCATCGGAATCGCCATTTTCATCTCCCGAAACTTGTCTGTGTCGCGGGTGTTCTTCGCACAGGGTGAAGAACGCCGCCGGGCCCGAGACCCTCCGTCGCCGTCAAGATCTGAGCCATGAACCCCGCCGGCGGAGGTCAGCCCTTCCGGGCCCGGGCCTCCGGGTTTCCCCTTTCGGGTTTCCCTCCTGCATTTTTCATCGTTTTAGCATAAGGGTCTTCCGGCTATCCCCTGTTTCTGCGTCCCCCGGACCCTTCGGGCCCGGCCGTCCAGAGTTCCGTCCCCGGAACTCCGTGACGGTTCCGCCGCTGCTCACGGCGGAACCCTACCAGCTTCCCCACCTTCGGACTCTAGGATGTCCTTCGCCGCCGCCGTCGCCCTAGCTTTGTTGGGATCACGGCGGCCTTTTCCGTGGATCCTTCCGATCGCCGGGTTCCGGTCTCCCCGACGCCGTCATACCCTGTCTTGCTGACCCCGGGCCCCGTGGTCCCTTTCGCGGCCGCCGTTTTGACGAGAGCAAACATCTTGCTGTGGCCGTCGGGGCGCGTCGGCCCGCCTTCCAGGTCCCGGTCCATCCTTTGCCGCCGCTGTCACTCGTGCATTCCTGGGGTTCCCCGGTGGCCGTTCACCAACGGCGCCCCGTGTCTTGGACCCCGGTTGCCTCTTCGCCGTCGCAGCCTATTCATTTGCGGCAGCCGATGTCTCCCATCTTTCTGATCTCTAGATCCCGGCTCCCCTGTCACCGCCACTGTGCAAATCATCAACAAGTAAGTGTTGCGGCCTGTCCCTCATGCCGTCCCGTCTCCGGGCTCCGGTAGTATGCTCGCCGCCGCCATTCGAAACAATCAAAATTACATGGCGGCCGTCAGCTAGTAGCCTCCCAGCCCCCGGGTCCCGGTGCCCCGAATGCCGTCCGGTATAAACTGCTAAAGTAAACCTAAATACAGCCGTCCTTTTTGCCTCTCGGGCTCCGGCTTCCGGGCTTCCGCCTGACGTCCGCCGTTGCCGGCTTCCTTTGCCAGACTGCCTCCCAGCCTGAAACCCCCAGAGTTCCCCAGATCGATCCAAATCGATCCAAATTGAAAATCTAACTTCGACCCACATCCTAAATCATGCCGTTTTCCATCATGGACCCCCTGAAAACATGAAATTTGGCCAACGGATGTCTCCGGGAGCTTTCGGGTGTGTTTTCCCTTCCTGGCAGCATTCTTGCTAGGGAAGTCCGGCCCTCCGGGCCCGGATTGATCATTTGTCGTAAAGTGAAATCAATATCGTTAGAGAATTAAATTTATGATGCATTTGAATGATTATTTATATAAGATGCTCACAATACGGACTAACATTAACATTTTCGGTGTTTTCTTGTGCTAACTTCGCCCTTTGCCTGCAGGATATATGGAATCGGCCGCAGGAACTTCAGGGGCCTCTACCGAAAAGGACAAGGGTAAGAAATCCAGAAGGGCTGCCCGTGGGAAGGACGACAAAGACCAAATGAAGTTCCAATTTCAGGGTGAACCGCTCCAGTCAAAGGTCTCGACTGACTGGAAAGAGATCTCGGACACCAACATAGGCCAGGTGGACATAGATGAGTTCACCCAGAGGGTCAAGGTCGACCCTAAGACAAAGAATGCCCGATTGATATGCCAAAGCGGAACCGCTAAAGCTGTCGGCTTCCCTCTGTCTCTAATAGCACCTGAGCTGGTAATGGCTTGCCGAGAAGCCTATCAGACAAATACCCGGACAATCGTGGACAAAGAAGGGAATATCCTTGCCGACATGTCTCTGGAAGGAATTAGAAAAATATTCCACATTCTGACATTCCCACATATGCAAGTCCCCACTTTGGAGCAGTGTCAGGCGGCATGGGATGCCAATCCATTGAACATCAAGAAGTCAATCAACGTTTACTGGTTGAAGGAGAAGCAGGGCAGCGCTGCAAAAGTTCCCTAAGAGTTGTTCTGCAGCGATTTTCAAGAGGACTATCACGACTTGGTGACTATACTAAGCAGAGTCATGGGCCTCCCAGCAGCCGCTTACTTCCAGGAGTGGATGGCTTACTACATTGAGAAGATCATACGAGGAAATGAAGATGTGGAAACCAAGATCTCGTTTGACTGGGGGAGTATCATCAGCAACTGCTTCCACGAGCAGTTCGTGAATATCAAGAAAAGCAACAAGTTCTATATGACCTCGTACCTGGTGTACTCGTTGGCGGATAAGAGGCAATATAGTGGGCTCTTCATGGTACCGAATGGAGATCACAAACGAGGGCTTAAGCCTTTTGACCGGTACCCTCAGCTACAATACCGCTACTTTAAAAAGGAGTACCGTCGGATCAATGATGCCTTCGTAGGCCATATTATCAGATTGATAGCCGGGGACTTCGAGAGGAGGGTATCTCACAGCGCCAGGGCACTCCTGAAGGAGTATACCTTCTTATACATTCAGTTCCCTAAGTTTACTTACATCTGTGCCTAGGGATTCACGGAACGGCCAAACAAGCTGCCCAGATACCCAAATGATAGGATTATTCTCCTAGAGCTTTCCCGGCAGCTCCAACATATTCAGGTAGTCTTCAGCCAGAAGCATGTAGCAGGGATCTCTTATCCCATGATCCTCGGTCAGGGCCAGTATCGGCTGCAAACATCTCAATGCGCCAGTAACTCAGAAAAGGAACTCAAGGAGTACAACCTTGAGTGGTACACGACTCGCCCACGAATGGATCCCCACGGCCACGTCAGAAAGGAGCTAGGGCCGGCATATGCCCACCTGTACCATGTTGAAGATTTATGGGCAGATTGTAAAGATGATAAGGAGGTTCGCCAGAGACACTACATGCGGATGACGGTGTAGTTCTTAAGGAGAGTACAGCTATTTCCGGTGCCAGACCAGCTTGAGGAAGATGAATCCACCCTGGTGCACCCGAGGTACCTTGCGGTTGCTGACCTGGCAATCCCCTCCATCGACTGGGATGAGCAGGAGGTTGAGGACCTGGATATTATCACAAAGCCAATCATAACCCGCACCAAGGAGTGGGTTGATGGACAAGTGGCACAACTGGAGCAACAAGGGGTGGCTCTAACATACGAGTCACTTAAAAGCGGGCCGAGCACCATGGAGGATGTTGTTGTCTCCGCATCAGCTGGTGAGACTTCCAAGTCTCCCCCCATCACCAGGTCCCAGAAGAGGAAAGAGGCAGAAACAGCACAGTCTGGGGGCCCCAAAGAACAAGCAACAAAGGATACGGGAGGCTTATCTCCCAAGAAGCTCAAAAGGACATTAATCACAATGGAGGCGTAGCCTCCTTTGCTCCTTCCTCCGTCGATTAGTGTGCTCCCCCCTCTCAGGCCGCGGCCGCCTCATCTCCCCAAGCGGTGGACATCTCTGTTCACCTTGCCTCTTCGCCCCCGGCTGGGTCTATAGTCAATATTGACTCTTCCTCGAGCATGACCACTTCCCCTTCCTCTGCTGCTGCCATGTCACCCATCACCTCCCTGCCTCTGGCAACAATACCATCACCTGTTCCACTTTCTAGCGTGCCCAAGGCCATTACACGGCACCTGCAGAGTCTTCCCCCGAGCTCTCGCAACTTTTAATGGACCCCGCTCTCCAGGCTGCCCTCGCCCAAGCCCTCGCCACATCTCAGCCTTCGCAACCACCAACAGGTCCGCCAGCCATGGAGGCCACCATGCAGATTTCCAAGGAGATGGAGGAGCTGGAGTAGGAGGCTTCAAAGCCTATGGAGGAGGAGGCCGATGACTATTACGAGCAACCCGAGCATGAGCATAGAACCATTGATGAGGTTGCTTATGAGGAAGAAGAGACAGGCTCCTCCGAGGGCAGGGATGGAGAGGATGGCTCGGGCGTCGGGAAAATTATCCAGATTTCTGATGAGGATGTTGGAAAAGAGGCAGAACCGTCGCCACGTGGTGAGGAGGGACAGCCACCAGAGTGGCAGCCCGAAAAGGATATCACTGAGGCAGAAACCCACATGGTAGGGAGCCCCGAGCCCGAGGCTGCTAAGAAGAGGAAAGAAGAAGAGGCAGCAAAAGAATAGGATCTCACTCAGATACTGACCACCAAGGCACCCGTCAAAAGCCTCGTGTTCTATCAAGACTCTGACGAAGAGGAAGATGCTGCTAGAGAGGAGGAAAAACTTAGAAAAGACCACGGAGGACTGGTTCCAGTAGGTTACAAAGGTCAGGAACATAGGGATCGGCTTGGCCGTGCAAATAACCAACAAGTTCCTGGACCTGGTTTAGTCCTTGGAAAGCACAAGAAAGCTCTACACCGACTTCCCTGCAATCTACGACTCTACCTTCCTGAAGGTTGAGGCCATCCTCCAAATGCCAGAAAGCACGTGGGAAGAGAAACTGGAATTGAAGAAGGAGGATCACTGGTTGGTGGATATATGGCGCAGGGACCTCATCAATCGAAGGGAGAGGATGGAGCAGATCCAGAGCAGGGTGGATCCGGATATTGCATGGATCAAGGAGATCCGAGCAGAATGCGCCGAGTACCTCAAGATGATAACAGGCCATGATATGCCCACGGTGCAGTTGGATGCGGAGAAGGTTAGGTCATACTTTGAGGAGAGGATGAAGGATGGGACAGCTAGAGATATCACAACAGACTTCTTGAGTTTTGCTACCCGTGCCTTCGATAGATCAGAGCTCTTCAGGGATCAGGGCTCAAAGTATGACGAGGATTGGAAGCGGCTGGAAGAGAATGCCAAAGAATGGAGCTACCAGGCATTGAGATGTGAAATCCTCAAGGTAGATAAGCTCCAGGCCATAATCCTCAAGCATATTGAACACGTAGCCTCCGAGGAGCAACCAGACAGCCCAGCCAAGGAAGAAGACCTCCCAGAAAAGTAGCTACAGCCAAAGAAACAACAATTAGCTACAGGACAAAAATGCAAATAGTGTCATCCACTAGATGACAAAATAGGGAAAAGACAAAAGATGTTTTAAAATTGTAAATCTATTTGGGGGTAGGTGAAACCCTATTTTGTAATGAATCGTGGCCACACAATGGAAATGAATCTTGGCCATTCATTTGATTTTGGAAAAGCTATAAATAGAGCACTCCCCTCATTTGCAAAAATGAGAGTTGAGTTGTTGTAAAGACATGCTGGTGAAATATATGAGAAATAGCATTGACTTGGTGCATTTCCTTGTTTTCCCTCATGTTAATTGATTCATTTCTCCAATCTTGGATGTTTAACTTAGATCTATTTGTTGTTTAGTTAGTTGTTCATGTTATTTGATAATCTTAGGAATGTTGTTGGCTGTTCATGAAAATTCCTGCTTTGTTGAAAACTCCTTAGTCCATACTTTTCGCTGTTTGCTAAAGGTAGATAGCTTTGCAAAGTTAGTCTGGACCTGATTTAAGCTGCCTCGAACACTTATCTTTAATTCATACATGTATGTGGTGGATGAAGGATAAAAATCTGCAGCCCTTAGAAGATTGCACGATTCCCATGATACTGTGAAATCCCTGGTTAAGTGGGATATTGTTTTGAAGGAATTGTCCATTGCAGGGACTCCATTATCATTGTTCGTAGCAAGCTTTAAGCTTGGGAACTTTTCTTCCCCTTCACTCTTTTTTCACTTTCTTTAGAAACTGAACAACACCAAGGTTCGTTGCACTTTATAAAGCCAAATCTAACGATTGGATGGAGTCTGAGACTGCTGTTTGAACCTACAGCAAACACCTAACTTTTTCATGTAGAGAACTCCCTTTTTGAAGATCCTACTTCGTGTTTCCCATCCACACTTTGTATTCCCGTAAGGCCGCCTTGTGATTCCAGCAAATCACGTCAAACTACTGAGGTATCTTAGCATTGTCATGACCTGACACCCGAGAGACCTTGGGATAGTGTTCTGCAACTCGATTGTGGGAGATTGTCTTTCAAGAGAGGTAGTGCAGTTACGCACTGCCTGTGTTGAGAAGTGCATAAAAACACCATCAACAGGATCTAAGTTTCATCTTGGATTTTCGGGGAGAAATGGGCTTGGATTTGTGAAGAAGATGAATGTATGCTTGAGCTGGATCTTGAAGAGGATTTGAAAGCTCCATGGGATCTTGAAGGTTGGGAGAAAAATTATGTTCCTTTGTCTTGCTTTGCTCAATTTGAAAAAACTAGATTAAACCCTCTTCATGCTATTAAGAAATCTTTGATATACTGTTTGGAAATCCAATAAAACGATGAAAAAATCATTGAAAACTAGCAACACAAAGCTTTGAGAGGGATTCAAATGAAAAGAATTGATTTATTGGTCAATATGGAAAACCAAAAAATTTATCATATTATTATGATTTAAACTTTTTATTCTTAGTTATTTCTTCAAAGAAAGCTTGCCCAATCTGATTGTGATCATGAAATAGGTATGTATATATATATATATATATATTCATATATATATATATATAGATATATATATATACATATATATATATCAAATATATCTTTTTGCTCTGTATTCAAATCTTGTAAAATTCGCCGAAGTATAGGGGAGGTCATTTTTGTTTAAAAAAATGAAAAATTTTGAAAATAAAAAAATTTGGGGTTTGTTTTGTTCGGCTGACATTGCCCACGCTGCGCCCCCCACCATGGGAGGCACTGCCTTCATCTGCAGCAGCCCCCATGAGTGGGGGCGGGGCTGCATAGCAGTCCCTAGCAAGGTTGAGCCCTATTCTAGGGGTTGCGTAGAAGTAGAGGGTGCACCCTTTGTTTGTTTTAAAAGAAATAAAAGTTGTTAAATTTTGATTTTTAGTTTATATTTTATTTTAAATGTTATTTTATATGTATATTTTATAATACATATATATTATAATATTATAATATTATATATATATATGTTATTGAAATATATAAATATAAATAATATTTTAATTAAAATAAATTTTTTTATACAGAATTTTAAATGGGTTTTTTAATTTATATTTAAATGATTATTTATATGCAAATAAAATAATATTTATTTGGCATATTATAATAATGTTTAATAGTAAATAGAAATTTTAAAATGATTATGTGATTACAATAATCAAAGGAAATTTATATTTTAATAAATAACCATAATTTCAAAAGGAATTGATTTTAAGCAATTATTTAAGGGGTTGATTTTACCATTAAGTTGTAATAAACGGTGGTCTTCTAATTTATCGAATTTATTCAAATTTGGTTTTAATCGAGAAATCATGGAATTTTAAAATGATATTTAGAGGTACACATTTAAATGATAATTGAATATCTTGAAAATAGAACTTACTCTAGAATGATTATCGCATTGGTATTGAAGAAATGAAAGTTGATGTTGATCATACGTTTTATCTAGAATATTGAATTCAATTAATTTATCAATTCAATCGAGGTTGTAATATAGATTAAGTAATTTAATTAAAATTTAGTTAAATTATTGATGCAAATTTGAAATAAAGATTAATTTATTTAATATAGATGTCTATTTATCAAAACGTTTTAATTATGGAAGACAATTGAGAAACTTAGAGGAAATGAATGACTTAGTTCAATCAGGTGGTTCTGATCTTTAATTATGGAACATAATTGAAGAGCTTAGGATTAACGAATAATTTATTTAAATCAAAGAATTTTATTTCTCAAATGTTGATTTATTGATAATTTGATTTTGATTAATTATAGATGGATCAAGTAGAGTTGTAATATTGGATTAAAATTCTTTAATGTCAGCAAGAGGATTTAAGTATATATTATTTAGTATAATTGATTGGAATATATTGCGTTCAAGAAGAGATGAGTTTTAGTTGATTTATTTAATGCGGAGCTGAGATTAAGATTGATTTATTTGATTTAATTGATTATTTACCAAAATTTTAACTTATAGAATAACAGTGGTTAAACTTAGAAGTAACGAATGATTTCATGAATCATATGAGATTGAGTTGTTTGACTTATTGCTATAAGAGTAATTTATTTAATCCAGAAGTTTTATAAATCAAGTGGATTTATTTATAGTATATGATTGTGAGATGTAGAGTGATTGATTGGTTTAATTCCAATTTGATGATGTTATTTATTCAAATGTCTTGATATTGGAATATGGTTGTGAAATGTAGAGTATGTGATCTATTCTTTGCATATTTCATGTCGTGAAAATAAATGAGTTTATTAATTGGATAAATGCAAGTGATGGAAGCTATGTTTGATTGGATTTAGGAAATCCGAACATTAGCTTACTTAATTGTTTGAAATGTTTTTAGTGTTTAATTGTTCGTCTTCAATGTTGGTGGGATAGAGTAAATGTTGAAATCTTACAGATAGGAGTTCATGTATTGGTATGGGATTGTAGTACATGAGTCAATTTTTTTGTGTCATGGGAAAATGTGCATAGAGACACCACGTTGTTTCACCCGCTTCTCACAAACAGGGATGTTTTGTACCTCCTTGGGAATAGGAGAGGGTCATGTGTTTATACATCCTTTGGAAGGAGTGGAGTTTGTATTTTTTTTTCCTCCAGTGATGGAGTGGGTTTTGTGACCTTGTTGCCTCCAGTGTTGGAGAGGGTCTTAACCTTGTGGTTTTCCGTGTTGGAGTGAGTTCTTGATTTGTGTCACCTTGGGAATAGGAGAGGGTAATGTGAATTGTACCTCCTTTGAAAGGAGTGGATTTATGTAATTGGTTTCCTCCTATGTTTGGAGTGGGTTTGTACTTTGTTTTCCTCTAGTCTTTTGAGAGGGTTTTGACCTTATTGCCTCAGTGTATGGAGAGGGTTTTAACCTTGTTTTCCTCCAGTGTTTGGAGTGAGTTTCCTTGTTTGTTACCTCCTTGGATTGGAGAGGTCATGTTATCTAGTCATCTATTGTGGTTTTAACCATGTGAGTTGTCTTAGAGAGTGGCTTGCAATGGGTTCCGGCGCACAAAGTGGTGCTAGGATAACCCTTTGTAAGTTGGTTAATTTAGTGATGACTAAATTAAAGTTTTAGAAGCTTAGGTTGCATCAAACATTAAACAAGATAATTTGTGCCTCGCTCATGGACCCAAGGGCTTGTTCGAGACTTGGGATGAGACAAGAAGGCCTGGAATAGCAAGATCATATATCTCATCTTCACGAGAGGTATTTGGTTCTGCATGAGTAAGCATTGGTGCTGAGATTTCGGTTGAGGCTACCAGGATAACCCATGGAGTGGGGGTTGGGGCCTAGGAAGATTCCCAGAGGATATCCCTTGACAAGCTATGCGATGACACTCTTCCTAAGTCAACATTTTGTACTTCATATTTGTGACACTCTTGATCTATTCTATGCCTGGAAGCAATGTAACCTATGACAGTGTTGTGTGAGTCATACCTAAAGTTGTATGTATGACCATTCAATCATGTGATGAGGTCTTGTATTTATTTCGTATCAGTTTTGTGTGGCCCGTGCATAGTGGTAGATGGCATTGTTTAGAAATTCCTAGTTACTATCTCCTAGCACGGAGGGAATGGAACCTTTTGTATTCCACGTGGTTGGGTGGAGTGCTTAAATCTGCTAGTTCTTCTTCTTGTTTGTGTGGTCATGATTTTCAGTTGGGCAGCTCGTGGGATGCAGTTTCTACTCATGCCTTGTTCTCTTAGTACTTATTCTATTTTATTACCCCTCATTTGTTATCGAGGTGGTATTTGTAATATGTAATCATATTTTTTAGACTTACCTCATTCGGGGAATGAGTATTGTAATCTTATTGTAAATCATGTTATTGGAATCAAGAGGTATCTCATACTCTTGGATGTATATTATTATTATGTTGGAATGTATGCAAACTTTACTTGTTAAGTAATATTATGATTTGGTTTTAATCCATGTTCCGCATTTGGTTTAAGTAACACAATCTCGCAACCTTAGGGGATTAGTTGGCATTGGTTAAGTGAACTTGTATGTTAATTGTTCTAGCTTACATGCTATTGTTCTTATTTCAAAATAAATTAGTTTGGTTTTGTCGTAAAATGCAACTTTCCCTAGGGTTGCATGGTGGGGCATTACATATGGTATCAGAGCCCAAGTTTAAACACTGGGCGCTTTGGATGACGTGGTCCTATTAAGCTATTAGTGGCTTATGTTATACTCTGTGCACTATGAGCCATAGCGTTGACCTAGACGCTCTATTCAGTAGTTGTGTTTTCCCTTTTGAGTGGATATCACTTGTCTACCTAGAAGTTTTTGTGATCTAGTATAGGTCCAATGGTGCAGGAAGTCGATGGAAAGGATAGGACCCTTGGTGTAGTGCACAATACACTGATATCCTTCTTACTAGAAGAATGCATTATGGAAAACTGTGTAGTGTGTTTTTTTAGTGTGTGTTATGTGTGTGGTGGAAGACAACCAGTTTTGTTGATTATTTCCACCCTTTGCATGTCATGATGATGAATTCTTTGTGATAGTTGGCTAGGTTGCGAACCTACCAAGAAGTGTGTTATGATTGGTCTCCTTTTTGAAGTTCTGTTGTTGTGTAAAAGGAGATGACCGTTGAGTGGTTCTTAAGTGTGGTTATAGTGTGATGTTGGGTGTGTTCCAAGGACTTGTTGGGGTGAGAAAGTCATAGGACCTCTTGCCTTGAGTGCCTTAGTATGGCGTTTTGAGGGTGGAATTTTCAAACCTTGTCTTGTGTTGTGGAGGAATGATGCTCCTGTTTTTGAAGCTCTATTTGACCTTGAGGGTATCAAGGAATTCCTTGGGTGTGTATTCTCTTTTGGATTTTTGATGTTTCCTTCTCCATGCAAGTATCAGATGCATGTTTTCTTTTGCTTTACCTTTTTGTGCAAGTGATTGCGTGATTGACCCTTATGCGGTGTTGGAGTGCTTTTGCATGTAATATTGATTAGAGAACTATGAGATATGATAATAAGAAATGAATGAATATGTTGTTAATTATAGAGATTTGTGCATGATCTCATGTGGTTGATGCATTGTGTAAAACTGTTTGTGTGATGATGAAACCATGATTACATTCGTGCCTATGTTGGAACTGTAAATATCTTGTCTTCTCTCTCTCTCTCTTCTATTAGATTAATGAGGATACCCATCCTTCAGTGTGTGAGGTATGTTGCATCTTATGAGAAATTTTTATGTATTTGTGAAGGTTTTTTTTAGTAGATTGAACCTTGGGTAAAGGACCTAAGTCCCCAAGTTGCACTCATAATTATGAAAAAGGTATACTATGAATAAAAAATCATTTTGCAGCAAGTAAAATTTTAGAGAAGGGGATTAGAGAAACAATTGAATGATAATGATAATTGCATAATAGGTGCATCTTGTTGGTGAGGCCTATAGCCCCCAACTTTATTGTTGGGTCTTAAGAAATCATATAGATATTAGAATTATTGTGCCTAGATTCAAAATGCAAAATGTTAAATGAACATAGAAAAGATAATGTTGCATACCTTTCCTTGAGTAAACGTAGTAATGATATCATATTAGGTGTGGCTTTATGATGATTCTTGATGATGTGTATTGGTGCATCGGGCACTATGTATGTTCACCCATGATTATGTGAATTAGAGATTTAGTGATGGGTTGCTTCACCACATGGATTGTATAGGTTAATAGTGTGCTTGGTTGTGTGGATTATAGCATGAATTGATGTTATTTTATAATGAGCTATTGAGTGATTCAATTTTGAACCATTAGTCATGTGTGAACTTATGAAGTTTTGGTGTTAGGGGTACTTGCAGGCTTCCAAGAGTAAGGCTAACCCTTGGGGGGGAGGATGTAACACCCCTCCATTTTGGATATTTGGATTGGCAATGTTCTTTAAATGTCTGATTATGCTTATGATGTGACTGTGAAATTAGTGATTATTTAATCATTAACTAATTAGTGATGCGTATGTTATATCGTAATGTGACGATTATGTCTGAACATGCTTAGACTTTTGAACTTGAGTACTTGTGATCGTGATTGTTAAACGATGTGGAAGCTATATGTTGACATGATGTCATCTCATTCTGATGTATCTTAAGGACATGTTTAGAATAACTTAGAAGATATCTAATTAAATGATGTTTTATGCTATTGATCATATCTTTGATGTTAGATGTGTTAGTTAGAGATACTGTATTGGTGAAGGGGACGGATTGTATCACTCACTCCCGAGCGCCCTAAAATTCTGAGATTCCCTGTTCATGGTGTGTTTGATCATATTATATATATATTGCACGTTCGACCTACTCTTTGTTACAGGTTTGTAGGTACATGACATCGAATCCACCTAGTTTCATAGGTGTGAGCATGTCCATTTACCAATAGAAATTGATTGGGAGATAGTAGCTAGGCTTTTTGAGCCAAGTCGTCACCCTAGTCATAACGTGTTGTCGAGTTGTTGTCGGGGTTAGTCGTTTTAACTTGGTCAGTTTCCCCTTGAGTATTTAGTTAATTTCAAGTTTAAAGTTTATTAAATGTCTTGCATAGTTTAATTAATGAGTAAATATGCGTTTAGTTGCAATGTTGAAATGTGATTTATTTTATTGATTTATTTGATGAAATTAATAAAATAATTATTGGGTTATTGATTGATTTGAGTAATTAATCAACTAGATTTAGTTTATTAATTAATTAGATTAATAGTGATATATTAAATGAAATAGTGATTTTGGCATTATTGTATACCTAAATTCAAATAAAATTGGAAATGGAAATTATTGTGGATATTGAGATTTAATTAAAATAAAATAAAAATCTTGTCTGAATAGATAGAGTTAAATTAAAATAAATAATTAAAAGGTAATATGTTTTAATTCCCCTTTTGAAAAATATTGATTGAGGAAATCATTTATTGGTAATTATGAAATGCTTATGTTTTACGAGAAATTTGGAAAATGCATAAGTTGAATTAAAATTTGAAATTAGGTTTTGAATTAAAATTTTGAAATATTCCCATGTTTTTAAATTATATTTAGTGAGTGGGATTATTAGGGTTTTGACCATTTTTGGGGAAAAAACCCTATTTTGCAAAAGGAAATGTATCTAAGTTTCATCTTGGATTTTCAGGGAGAACTGGGCTTGGATTTGTGAAGAAGATGTAGGTATGCTTGAGCTAGATCTTGAAGAGGATTCTAAATCTCCATGGGATCTTGAAACTTTGGAGAAAAATCAGGTTCCTTTGTCTTGCTTTGCTCATTTTGAAAAAAACTAGACTAAACCCTCTTCATGCTATTAAGAAATCGTTGATATGCTATTTGGAAATCTAATAAAACCATGAAAAATTCGTTTAAAACTAGCAACACAAAGCTTTGAGAGGGATTCAAATGAAAATAATTGATTTATTTGTCAATATGGAAAACCCATAAAATTTATCATATTATTATGATTTAAACTTTTTATTCTCAGTTATTTCTTCAAAGAAAGCTTGCCCAATCTGACTATGATCATGAAATAGGTATGTATATATATATATATATTGATATATATATATAAAAATATATATATGTATATATTTTGATATATATATATACAGATATATATATATACATATATATATATACATATATATATATCAAATATATCTTTTTTCTCTGTATTCAAATTTGGTAAAAGTCGTCAAAGTACAGGGGAGGTCATTTTTGTTAAAAAAATGAAAAATAATTCAAAATAAAAAATAGGGGTTTATTTTGTTTGGTTGGGTGCTACCCAGGCTGCATCCCCCACCATGGGATGCACTGCCTTCATCGGCAGTGACCCCCATGAGTGGGGGCGGGGCTGCATAGCAATCCCCAGCAGGGTCGAGCCCTATTCTGGGGGCTGCGTAGAGCAGAGGGTGTGGCATTTGTTTGTTTTAAAAGAAATAAAAGTTTTTAAATTTTGATTTTTAGTTTATATTTTATTTTAAATGTTATTTTATATGTATATTTTATAATACATATATATTATATATATTATAATATTATAATATTATATATATATGTTATTAAAATAAAATTTGTTATATGAAATTTTAAATGGGTTTTTTAATTTATATTTAAATGATTATTTATATGCGAATAAAATAATATTTATTTGGCATATTATAATAATGTTTAATAGTAAATAGAAATTTTAAAATGATTATGTGATTACAATAATCAAAGTAAATTTATATTTTAATAAATAACCGTAATTTCAAAAGCAATTGATTTTAAGCAATTATTTTAGGGGTTGATTTTACCATTAAGTTGTAATAAACGGTGCTCTTTTAATTAATCAAATTTATTCAAATTTGGTTTTAATTGAGAAATCATGGAATTTTATAATGATATTTGATAATTGAATATCTTGAAAATAGAACTTACTCTAGAATGATTATCACATTGGTATTGAAGAAATGAAAGTTGATGTTGATCATACGTTTTATCTAGAATATTTAATTCGATTAATTTATCTATTTAATCTAGGTTGTAATATAGATTAACTAATTTAATTAAATTTTAGTTAAATTATTGATGCGAATTTGAAATAAAGATTAATTTACTTAATCTAGATGTCTATTTATCAAAACGTTCTAAGTATGGAAGACAATTGAGAAACTTAGAGATAATGAATGACTTAGTTCAATTAGGTGGTTCCGATCTTTAATTATGGAATATAATTGAAGAGCTTAGGATTAATGAATAATTTATTTAAATCAAATATGTTTATTTGTCAAATGTTGATTTATTGATAATTTGATTTTGATTAATTATAGATGAATCAAGTAGAGTTGTAATATTGGAGTAAAATTATTTAATGTCAGCAAGAGGATTTAAGTATATACTATTTAGTATAATTCATTGGAATATATTGTGTTCAAGAAGAGATGAGTTTTAGTTGATTTATTTAATGCAGAGTTGAGATTAAGACTGATTTATTTGATCTAATTGATTATTTACCAAAAGTTTAACTTATAGAATAACACTGGTTAAACTTAGAAGTAATGAATGATTTCATGAATCATATGAGATTGAGTTGTTTGACTTATTGCTATAAGTGTAATTTATTTAATCCAAAATTTTTATAAATCAAGTGGATTTATTTACAATATATGGTTCTGAGACGTAGAGTGATTGATTGGTTTAATTCCAGTTCGATGATGTTATTTATTCAAATGTCTTGATTTTGGAACATGGTTGTGAAATGTAGAGTATGTGATTTTTTCTTTGCATATTTCTATGTCGTGAAAAGAAATGAGTTTATTAATTGTATAAATGCAAGTGATGGAAGCTGTGTTTGATTGGATTTAGGAAATCCAAACATTAGCTTACTTAATTGTCTGAAATGTTTTCAGTGTTTAATTGTTCATCTTTGATGTTGGTGGGATAGAGTTAATGTTGAAATATTACAAATAGGAGTTCATGTATTGGTATGGGATTGTGGTAAATAAGTCAATTTTGTTGTGTCATGGGAAAATGTGCATAGAGACACCTTGTTGTTTCACCCAGTTCTCACAAACAGGGATGTTTTGTACCTCCTTGGGAATAGGAGAGGGTCATGTGTTTATACCTCCTTTGGAAGGAGTGGATTTCGTATTCTATTTTTCCTCCAGTGATGGAGTGGGTTTTCTGACCTTGTTGCCTCCAGTGTTGGAGAGGGTCTTAACCTTGTGGTTTTCCATGTTGGAGTGAGTTCTTGATTTGTGCCTCCTTCAGAATAGGAGAGGGTAATGTGAATTGTACCTCCTTTGAAAGGAGTGGGTTTATGTAATTGATTTCCTCCTATGTTTGGAGTGGGTTTGTACTTTGTTTTCCTCTAGTGTTTTGAGAGGGTTTTGACCTTATTGCCTCAGTGTATGGAGAGGGTTTTAACCTTGTTTTCCTCCAGTGTTTGGAGTGAGTTTCCTTATTTGTTACCTCCTTGGATTGGAGAGGTCATGTTATCTGGTCATCTATTGTGGTTTTAACCATGTGAGTTGTCTTAGGAGAGTGGCTTGCAATGGGGGCCGGCGCAAAAAGTGGTGCTAGGATAACCCTTTGTAAGTTGGTTAATTTAGTGATGACTAAATTAAAATTTTAGAAGCTTAGGTTGCATTAAACATTAAACAAGATAATTTGTGCCTTGCTCATGGACCCAAGGGCTTGTTCAAGACTTGGGATGAGACAGGAAGGCCTGGAATGGAAATATCATCTATCTCATCTTCACGAGAGGTATTTGGTTCCGCATGAGTAAGCATTGGTGCCGAGATTTTGGTTGAGGCTACCAGGATAACCCTTGCAGTGGGGGCCGAGGCCTAGAAAGATTTCAAAAGGATATCCCTTGACGAGCTATGCGATGACACTCTTCCTAAGTCAATAGTTTGTATTTGATATTTGTGACACTCTTGATCTATTCTATTCCTAGAAGCAATGTAACCTATGATAGTTTTGTGTGAGTTATACCTAGAGTTGTACATATGACCATTTAGTCATGTGATGAGGTCTTGTATTCATTTCATATCAGTTTTGTGTGGTCCGTGCCTAGTGGTAGACATTCTTGTGTATGAGTTCCTGGTTACTATCTCCTAGCACAGAGGGAGTGGAACCTTTTGGATTCCACATGGTCCAGTGGCGTGCTTCTTAAATCTGTTGGTTCTTCTTCTTGTTCGCGTGGTCGTGATTTGAAGCTAGGGAGCTCGTGGGATGGATTTTCTTCTCATGCCTTGTTCTCTTTGTACTGATTGTATTTTATTACCCCTCATTTGTTATCGAGGTGCTATTTGTAATATGTAATCATATTTTTTAGACTTACCTCACTCAGGGAATGAGTATTGTAATCTTATTGTAAATCATGTTATTGGAATCAAGAGGTATCTCATACTCTTGGATGTAAATTATTATTATGTTGGAATGTATGTGAACTTTGCTTGTTAAGTAATATTATGATTTGGTTTTAATCCATGTTCCGCATTTGGTTTAAGTACCACAGTCTTGCAACCTTAGGGGATTAGTTGGCATTGGTTAAGTGAACTTGTATGTTAATTGTTCTAGCTTACATGCTATTGTTCTTATTTTTTAAAAAAATTAGTTAGGTTGTGTGGTAAAATGCAACTTTACCTAGGGTTGCGTGGCGGGGCGTTACATGATCAAACTATTTCTAATCTTGTTTCTAATAATCCTTGGACAGTTGTGCAATAGAAGAAGAAACAGACTTCTAGAAAGATCTTTGTTGTTATGCGTTTGGATTAAATGTTGTTGGTTTCAAGATTTGGAGCTTAAACTATTTCTCTTTGGTTGTTTTTCTCTATTTTCTTTTCTATTGGTGGCTCTATTCTTGCTACTAGTTTTTTTTTGTTGCCATTCTTGTTTTGTTGTTCCTAACTAGTTTTTGTGTTTAGCCATTCTGTTTTGTTGAGTTGTTCTACTCAATGGTAAGCTTTGTATGTGATCAAGTCCCTTCCTTGCTTATCTAATAAAAAATATAATGCCCTTGTAACCGATATCAATTCAAAACTGATTTTAATTGATTGATCTAGTTTTCATATTAGTATGGAACTTTCATGAGGTATATTACTTGTACACTAATTGTAGTTTATTATTATTATTTTTTTAAACATAAAATATTATTATTGCCTATGATATTTATGCTGATTTTTTTTCTATATTTTATGATAAACTACACCTACAAGTGCTTCCCTTCCTATTGTCTAGGTTGGATTTTGAGTTTTCATAGTATATAATTATTTGTTGTGCTAAATGGTAATATATGTGTTCTCAAGCTCTTTATCTTTGCAATTTTTTCATTAAAAAAAAATCTTAAAAAGTTAAGGATTTAATGTAAATTTGTGTTGATCTAGTATTTCTTCAATTAAAGAGTCTTGGTAGACAAGCTTGTTCATATGTTTCTTTTTTATTTTTTAGTGTTCACAATCAAAAAAAATATTATATAACACTATACTGAATTTTTCTACATAAATTAATGTTGAAATGTTTATCTTCTTCAATATATTTTTATTGATTTTATATAATGTTGAACTAAAAAACCTATATAAGGTTGAACTGGTACTACTAGATATTGATCATTATTTTATGTAACATTTATTTAATCCTTTATTTTCTTGTAAATAAAAGTTTATAGTATTCACCCCTCATAATTTTGAAGTTGTTATATTAGCATGATACACATATTGACATTGGTAATGATTTTATTACAATAATGACTAATAGACATTCATTGTTCCATCACAAAGCTCCAAATTTCTCCCAAATAATACTCATTATAATATTTTCATTGAAAATATTTTCATCTTTTGAATTATAATTGTTTAATAACAATTATTTACTAACAATAAATTCATGTATAATCTTTTTTTCATTCAATATGATGTCATTTGTTTACAATTGCAATAGATTTCCTTTACTTATTCTTTCAGTATAGTGTTTTGATTGACAATATTATTCAATTAAAAGTCTCTATAATTGATTGCTCTTAATATTGGTATCTAATATAATTCTCTCATTTGTTCTATAATGTTTCTCATAGCGATGATTGTGTTGTAGTTTTCACTACAATAATTATATTATAAGATATGTCCTTTAGAGAATATCATGTATATTAAAAGTTCTAATAATATTTCAAACTTTATTTTTATTATAGTCTTGAATACAAGTATAATATTATGATATTGTTAATAGGATTTAACCATATAGTTTTTCAAGTCAAACTCATTGACCCATGTTTCTCTATATGAATATTTTTATTGATATAGAAATTTAAATTTTTACTATTATAATATATACCACAGTTCAAAATCTATAGAGAAGCTCTTCAATTTGTGCATTCCTTAGCTAGTTAAACATATCTAATACATTGAGAGTTTGATGACGCATCCAATGGTTATGTGTGATTATTGACTGTTAACACCTACTCATAGAAAAATGTGCTCATGTATAAATTATGTCCAAACATGAGCTTTTGTGAGAAATCCTATTGGAATGGTTAGAGATGTAACACAATGTGGTTTTTTTGTGAGCATACATAGTGTAATATCTTGTCTCATTCACTAAATGGATATGTCTAGGATCATCATGGAAAAAATAGGCTCTTAAGTGGCAAAAAATTTAGAAAAATTAGAATTAGGAAACTTGACATAAAAATTTGAATAATTTATCTATATTATTTCAAAAATATGTAAGAATAGAATTTTTAGCAAATTGAATTTAGTTTTTAAACTACTAGGTTTGTTTAAAAACAAATGTATTTGGTGAAAATTTAAAATTTCAATGCAGTAGTACTTAAATTTTAGGGAAAAATAAGAAGTAGGTGTCTATCTAACCACCCTAACCACAATAAAATGATAATATTTTTTTTTATAATATTTTAGATATAAGTAGAGGACTCATGTCTTGATGTGATGCATATATTTTTCTAATTTTTTTTCAAGTAAATAATTAATTATGAATTTATTATTACAACTTTTAAAAAATATAAAAAAACTCATATGTCTGACCACCTTAACTTGGTCAAAACTTCATGAAATTCAATTTTTATTTTTTTAATCCTATAGTATTCAAAGCATAGAATATGACACATGTTTTGGATTCAAAAAATGTGATACCATTTAAAAGCTATATAGATTTTTTTTAATTAGCCTATCAATCAGGACTTTAGTCATAATTTGAATAGAAAATGAATAATAATTACTTATTAAATTAAAAATGAAGCATAATTTATATTGGTGGAAAGCTGAGAATCTCCTTTAAAAATCTTTTTCATTTCATCAATTTTGGGTAAGAAAAAAGTCGTCAGCCACATACCCATCATATTGCCACTTTTTGGTCCATCATGATCCTGCACATACAGAAATATTAAAGGCATGACTACACTTGGCATAACATCAAAAGTAGTAGGAAACAACCCCAATTCTGCCATCATTGTAAAGCTACTGAAACCAAAATGAAAATGGAAAGAAGGGATAGACATTTGAAGATATGATAAACAAACACATGGCAGTGGCATCACTGATTGCCACTATCACATTTGTAGCCATCTTTCAAATCCTAGGAGGAATGCCATAAAAATTGTACACTATGGAGCTATGAAGATGGAATTTTCCAAAAAATTTAGATTGTTCATATTCTTTGAAATTATTGTCTTCATCACTTCCCTCTCAGTGGTTATTGACTGGTTAGTACAACAAAAGTTTTAGAACACTAATTTAGGGTGGCTAATCTCAATCTTGTGGATGATAGTAACATTTATGAGTGCCACCATTATTGTGGTAAAACCCCATAATTTTCAAAGCTTGAAGAGTAAGGATAAAGATTTTTTCTCAAAATATGAATTGTTTTTGGAATATGAAATATGTAATGCCCCGTCACACAAACCCCAAAGGACAACTAAGTACATAACAATTTTTTTTTTTTAAAGTAAAAGTATTATGTTAATTATTGCAATTAACATGATTACAACTACAAACTAAAATCCTAAGTCCCTTGGGGTACAGGAAGAGACATTGCATTATCTACCCATTAACAAATTTGACTAATCTAGCATTCATTTCCACTGATATGAGTTCTCATATAAATATTTATAAATGATAAGAATTAAAATAAGAATGAACCATATAGATGCTATACAAGATTACGTAGCCAATAAAACTTGGGAACAATGAGAGCTTATTTACTCAACATTTATCAACATCAAATATAAATTGCATATGTGAATAATGTTTGAATTACAAAGTGTGATAATACAATACATCATGTTACAAACTAAATATCAATAAACAATTATCCAAGTTACAAAATACATTATCCCAACACATGGGAGAATTAAATTACAATTTAGAAGATATGACTAAAGTATAAATATATACACCTGAATGAACATAAATCTGGAACATTCTGTCACCAAAATCTCTACACTGAAGAAACAACTACCAAATGGGAAACCCAACGGTGTGCGAAGCACATTCCACCTGACAACACCCGTGCTAGAGTAGTTAAGAAAGGATTCCCAACCAAGGATGTCTAAGGTAACACATAAGACTCAACATAAAACATAGAAAGATAAATGCAACATATAAGAAACCATAATCAACAAAGACCTACTAAAGAAACATGACAACAATATACACTAGGTCATAATAATAAACCACTTCCAAAGGATTCCAATTAAATCAACTAAGTGGGAAAGTAGAGGAGAGTCATTGAATGGCCTTCATGGATTATCCTAACATCCTATCATAAGGTTCCACCTCCATATATGGTTATCTTGACTACCTATCTCAAGGAGCCACCCCATAAGGTGACTCATGTAGAATTGTGCATTCCTCGTAGAGACAAGATCACGATTATGCCAACCACGACCTTCTCGGCCAACTTTAGTCTTTGGAAGCCCTAACAGGTGAGCGAGGAATCTATAATTATCTTTTAATGCTTAACTACCCATCCCCTAATTGATTAGTTAGGTTTTCACTTTTTACACTAACTCTAATGTGGGTTATCCTGACTGCCCCTTTGTGCATCGGCGCCCACATAGAGCCACTCTCCCTAGAACCCCAACATATAACAAAATAAAAGGGATTGAACTCTCAAGTTCTCTATTTTCAGAGTAAACAATGGCAAGGAAAAACCATCTCACAAGAAGCTTAAGACTCAATTACTTATCAAAATGATACAACTCAAGGTATACACAACATCACAAATGCAAACAAAATGGAATCAACATCTAATATAGAAACCACAAAACTTAAAACACCCAATTCAAAAACCTTTGGAAGCTTAACAATAACCCTATCCCTTATGGAAGGAAATCTAACTAAAGAGTCTACACATGATTATAATCCCGTTGCAAGAAAACTCAAGTAATAGCTTATTGTTCAACATCAGGGTTCGTTTAAGAGCACATATTTACTTCGCTTAAAACAATCACAATGAAGTCACACTTGGTATGAAATCCATCATAAGAGTAATTTAACAATAAACTCAATGTATTATAATAAGTAAAAGAAATCACTTGAAATTTTTTGGTAAAATTATTTCTTCCAATTAGTTTAACAACTCATTTACCACTAGAATTAACTTTCACAATTTCTCTAGTTTAAACAAATGTTTATATATATATATATATATATATTTTAAATCACAATATAATCATATATACATGTATACATATACATATATATTTTAAATCACAATTTAATCATATATACATATATATACATTATATACATATATACACACACATACACACACACACACACACATATTTTAACATAAATTAAATTTTAAAATTTTAAAATTCTAAGTAACAAATAAAGAAAATTTGAATTCAATATATAAATAACCTTTTTTTTATTTAAAAAAAAATAAAATACACACACCCCACTTGGAGGTTGCATACCTTCCCATAGCGGAGGGTGCAGCCCCCAAGGGTTGCGTACAGTAGTTCACGAACTGCTATACGTAGCTCTATGGGCCACACAACGGGGGGCAGGGTAGGTGGTACCATACCCTCCCACCAATAAAATGAATTTATTTATTTTTTAAAAATTAACATTTTTTTTAATCAAAATTTTTTATATTTTATTTTAAAAAATTCTTTATATATGTTTTCAAAATCTGATGAATTCCAAAGTACATAATTTCGTCAATCTTATATATTTTTCTTTTTATATATTTTTTTCAAATAGATTTGATAATTACTATAAATATATATATATATATATATTTTCATGAAATATATATATATATATATATATATATATATATATATATATATATATATATATATATATATATATATATATATATATATATATATATATATATATATATATATTTCAATTTTCTCAGGTTCAAAAAAAATAGCAAATTTACCACCATGAATTTAATTGGAAATATCATTTTCTTTCGAAACAGATGAAATGAATAGGAAAAACAAAATACCAGAATTAACTACAAGTAGTATTTAGGAAACATTGCCCAGAAGTTGTTCTAATTTTTCTTGAGTTTTTCCCAATTTCCCTTGCACAAATATTTTTCCTAATTTCTTGAGTTTAAATAGAGAGGTTTAATTAAAAATATATAGAGGTTTTATTTTTCTACGGTATTTTCTGAACTTTCGTTTAAGGAATTTTATTTAACTAGATTCTCTAAGTTTGGCTGTGTAATTTTCCTATAGAAGCAAAACAAAATTTTAACGACAGCAACCGGAAACATTGTTTTCTATAGAAAAATTCTAATTTCCTTAAAGGAAACAGACAATTCCTCTTACACAAACAAACATCTTTTCCAAGAATGAAGCATTTGAAAACAAAATGAAAATAGTAAAGAACCTGTTTCCTATAGCTTATCGAAGTAAAAACTATGCCAAGCCTTTCCACAGAAGCCTCCAGCTATAAAACTCCTCCCAGAAGCTTCACCTCCAACCTTTTCCAAATTCCTTACGCAAAATACACTATAAAATCCCAAAACTCTAAAAAAATAGAGCTACCCATTGTTTTCATCCAAAAATTCCCATGAGCCCATTCTAGTTACCCCATGCCCCTTTTCTTTCTGGTAATCATTTCCCCAACAAAACTCATCTCCCCACTAATTCCCGTACAACTCCCATAAAAGAAAATTTAATAATGTAAAAAACAATTTTGTTCATTTATTTATATTTTATTGTATTTATTTTTCTAATAATAATAATAATTTAATTTTAATTAAGCAATTTAATTAAATCCAAATGCATTAGCAAATTTAACATTTTAAAATATCAACAAAGCAAATTTATTTTATTTAAACTATTCATATAGTAGGGAATATAACTCAATTAGCTTAACTAAAATTAATTAAATTTCAAGCTAAAATATTAATCAACACTAACACATTTTCATACAAGTATGAATTGAAACAAAGACAACAATAGACTCACATAAGACGAAATTGGGATGGGAATTCTTTCCTAACCACTCCTTTTTTCAACATCACTCCCATTGAGTTTATGAGACACACTCAAACCTGACAAGCAGGTGAAGTCAATGTCTAGTACCTGCATCCTGCATAGAAACAAATATCATGAAGCATATAAATCACCTTAGCAAACACACCATGGAAGGTAATCATAGGGTGGTAGGGCACTTGCAAGAAAGTGATGCCACTCTGTCCTTTCACCAAAATGCACTAACAAACACACCAATCATTATAATAGCATAAAACTCACAACATCACCATATATATTATTAAAGACACCACAAAATAGTCATGTAACATGATCACCATAAGAAATACCATCTAATAGCAGAGGTAAAATCCAGTATAGCAAAGCAACCAAACCATAAATCCATGCACAACCAAAATGGTGAACTAATCACCGGAAAACACCATAATAGTGGTTTACAATTTTTGGCCTAACTGGACACTGAAATTATTATTTTTAACTAAATCTTCACATTCGGGCACCTATAGCGGCTAAACTGAGAGGAATTTGAAGATGGTACAAACTAGAGTCTCATCAAATTTTTTCTGTAGATTCTAAAAATATTTTTTTCAAAATTTTTGGAATCAAATTGCACTTCTTTTTCCATCTCCCACGAAAATATATTTTTTTCAGAAAACAACATTTTTAAAAAGTGACGCACGCCGTATAACGTATAACTTTTTTTCCATGAAGGAAAAAATTCTAATTCTTTCAAATTTAGATTTGTAACTCTGATCTCTAGTGCTTCCACTTGGTTAGATAGTTTTTTATTGAATATTTTTTCCTTAATCAAGTTTCAAAGTCAAATGAATTACAATTCAGACACAACACGACTGTATAATGCGTAACTTTTTTGTATATGTCAAAATTTTATTTTATTTTTTTTGTTGGATCAAGGACTTCAATATCTGGTGCACTCATATTTTTCATTTTTTTTTTTATAATCTTCTATTTTTCCACATGTGAAGAACATATAAATTCATTTTCAATGAAAAACCTATGTCTAATAAAACTTAAAAAACAAATACATAGCAAAACCAAAACATATTAAAATTATATTCATTGGATAGCTTGTTCTAAGGAATACCATAATCATTTGAAATAAATTTTAAATGAATTCATTTGATCACCTAAAATCTAAATCAAAAGTGATTTTTTATCAGCATTTTGATAGGTGTAAAGGAGACGCATTTATTGGTATGGTTTAAAACTAGCGAAGTTCTATCCAAGGGGGTTTGATCTAAGGTGATTTCAGCTAAAATTCGTTCCTCTCAGGAATTGTAAACCACTATTATGATAGCACCGCACCCAGACAAACAAGTATTAGATCCACACATAAGAGTAACAACAAAATGAGGGGTATCACATCCTCCCCTCTAGAATTATGCTTACTCCTGGAAGCCACTAAATAAGTATGGATAGGCCTCTTTAATATGGGATGCATTGTAACGCCCGCCATGCAAACCCCAGAGAACACACACAATGCAATAATTTTTTTTTTTAAATAACTAATTTAAACATGTAACAACACTTAACCATGATTCACATAGCACATTACATCACATTAACACACTTAGTTCTCTGGGGCACGTGAGGTTACTTCGCAACACTAAACATAAATACAGATAAAGAATAAACATAACCATTTAAATTATAATAACCATAAACAATGATACATCCAATAAACATGATGCGATAACATTAAGCATCACATAATACATCCATGATAACTCTCTCTTAAAAGAGTTACAAATGAGCCTAACTATTACATCATCATTATAATATTACATTACAATTTTCCTTGACATATGAATTACATTGGACTTTCCAACATGGGAATTGATACAAGAATTACAATAAACTCCTAGACATGTGGGATGATACAAATACGATGAAATCTGAAATACAAGGTGAATACTGGTACAACACTAACTGTGGAAATGCTGAGAAGACAAGATGCTGATGGGGAACCCAATGGGTGCGGAGCAAGTTCCACCCAACCATGTGAATTACAAGTAACTCACCCCCCGTGCTCAGAGGTGACGAGGAAGTGAACCCGACCATGAATGTCAAACTGACTCAAACACAATATGATACAAAACAAGTACAACTCAAGTATGCAATGCACAACCATCGACGTTCACAAATCACATACAAAGTAAAACCAAGAAACTCCTCATGATAACACAACGTATCAGCAATCATACAAGTAACTACACAACAATCATAAACCAAAATTCATAAGAATCAGAAACTACATAAAGATTATGATATCCAAAATACACTTCCAAATAAATCTAAAACAATAACTAGAATACAATTCCATATAAATCTGAATCAACCATTCGGTACACAATTCCAGAGGCAAACAGAACAATGCAAACAGTTGCCAAGAGGGGAGGGTCATCGCATAGCTCTCATGGGATCCCCTGGCACTTCCTCCAACTGAGGCGCCGACACCCATCTATGGATCCCCTAGCCCTCGAAAACCACATAAAGATACAATATCCAGAAGCAACTACAACCAAGCACAAGGGTGTCAAGTGGAGAGTGTCATCGCATAGCTCTCATGGGATTTCCTGGCCCTTCCTCCAACTGAGGCGCCAGCACCCATCTATGGATATCCTGGCCCTTCCTCCTAACTGAGGCACCGGCACCATAGGGTAGCTGATGCGGAGCCAATAGTCTCTCATGAAGACGAGACTATGAATATGCCGACCATGGCCTTCTCAGTCTATCACTAGTCTAAGGTAGCCCTAATGCATAGCCCAGGAATCTAATGTTTTATTATGTTGTGTTTTTAAACTACCCAACCCCCTAAATCTATTGTTTAGGTTATCACTTGTTTAGCTTACTCATTCGTGGGTTATCTTGAGCCCTTCCTCATCCTGAGGCGCCGATGCCCACGAAGAGCCACTCTCCCTCCTATGACCCCTAACATATCTCAAGTAGACAAGGGTTGAACTATAACATAAGGAATATAATACCAAAACAAGAACCATGCGAGGCATTACCCTCTCGCATCACTCATAACCAAAAGACCTTACAACACCGTTCAACCCTTCCAACAAAATGCCAATAAGTTTAAACTTCGACAGAATAACCAAAACGAGGATAAAATTTAAAGCATAACACTCAACAATACACACGGGGCAAAACCATCTCACGATAAATCGTGATCACAACGACTACAACTACGTACAACCATTCCAAATAATAAGGCTCAAAATCAGGAATTATTCTAATCACAAAAATACAAGTATAAACATCAAAAGATATAAAACATGCCTCTGGAGAAGACCAAGATTTACAATAATCCAAAGGAGGTTCAAAACACAACAGAGTTTCCACAACACAAGGATAAAGTCAATAACAATAAATAGAAGTCAAAAACAGATCACACGAGTTTCTAACTCGAGAAGACGATTCAACCAAATATGTATAATATCTCTATTTTACTCGACATAGAGTCGAAAACAAAGAACAATAATATTATTGACAACTTATCTAATGTGATTTCTTTTAATTTCTCAAAGATAATAAATTTCATCAACGCAAACAAACTACTTTTCATCCATTACATGCACTCAGTCAATAGAATTTTACCATAAATATTTGTAACAAAAGATTTTACCCTATTAGTCAATTTTATTCAAAATAATCTATACAATCTAATATTCTTTTTCCAATAAAGTAAAATAATTAATTATAATAGAATAAACCAATATATATATATATATATATTAAAATGTATATATATATATATAGTCTTACTAAACAAATAACAATAAAATAATTCATGCCAATTTAAAGTTTATATACAAAATCATTTATAACAAATTAATTTTATTATACTAAAAATTACTTAATAATTTAATTCTAATGAACATTTTACATTCCCAAAATAATTATGAATATATATAAATACAATTTAATTCAAACAAATAAAAAAAAATGAATAGAATAAATTTAAACGAATTTATATATTTTATTTTTTTATTTTATAATGAATCCGGGACTATTCCCGGTACGCCGGTACCAGCGCGCAGTCCTAAGGACTGCGCCCAGCAGTCCAAAGGACTGCTGCGCACAGTAGTCCTTTGGACTGCCGCGGCAGTCCTTGGGACTGCAGCGCGCAGGGCGCAGGGAGGTGGGTATGGCTACGGCCATCCCCCTCCCAAAACCCCAAACTAAAAAAAACTTTAGTTTATATTTTATTTTTTATTTTTTTTATTTTTATTATATTTTATTTTTTTATTCTTCATATGCGAAATTCAATTTCGCGAATTGGTTTAAAATATAAACGATAACTTTTATCACTTCTCTATTAAATATTTAATTAATAAATCTTGAATTTTCTGACATGCACAGCTACGGCCAGAACCACAACCAGGTATGAAAATAAAAATAAACTTGACATGTTTAATATAAATTTATATATCTATTAGTATATACATATGTTAAATACCTAATATCTCCAATTAGACAGAGGTTCCTTTGTACCTAAATTATTATTCAACTATAATTATATATATATATTTTTTTATCAGAACATATATATATAAAAATCTATTTTCAAATCAAATGTATTTATAAAAACAAACAATATTATGCAGGATCAAATTATAAAAGAACCATATAAAGGTTTCTCAATGACAATAACCATTTTCCTATTGGTTTGTTTACTATGAATCATTATATTTTCTAATGGAGGTTTTCTTTTTCTTTCAAGCAATCAATCATATATATTAATTTCTTTATCTAATTTCTTTTTGAAACAGAAACTGAAGAGGAATAAGAGGAACCTGGATTCCTGTGTTGTTGACTGTTGAAGAAGCTTGCTTGACCCCGATGGCCTCCACGAACAACTTCTCGTTCCTACTTCCAAATCCCTTCTCCTAAATTTCATGCTCGAACTCGAATCCACTCCTTTGTTCAGAAGACGTCTCCAAGCATCTCAGTAACAGATTTCCCATTTCCTTTCAAGAACTCTCCTCAAAAATAAAACAAAAGAATCCCACATCCTTTCTCAATTTTTAGAATACCAAGCCAAAATCTTATTCAACTTCTGTCACAATCCTTCCCTGTGTGTGTGTCAAAACTCCCCCCAAAAATTCTTCCTTTATTAAAAGATAATATCCCTCTCCTCTCAAAAACTCTAAAAAAAATCAAGAATAAAAACAAAACTCCTTCTTTAAAAAATAGATTTTTAATTACATCTGTATTCTCATTGGTTCAAACAATCTTTTCATTCTTTTATTTGCTTTATTGTTTTAATTTCTATTTTTACCACTTTTCTTGCACATCACATTATCTATTTAATTTAAATAATTTATTCTAATAATTATCTTCAATCAGATAATTAATTAAAATAAATAACACACATTTAATATTTAATTATCATATAATTAAAACACATGACTTTATAAAAATTAAATAAAACATTTAAATATTTTCATACAATAAACCAACATTAAAATACACACTTATTATCTACCTTTAGTTAACAAATCCACAACTTGTAAAATATCAACATCAACTAAATAATCCTAACATATAAAATATCACATTAATCAAAATATGACGACACACAAAACACAAGCCACAATTGACGACAAAATACAAAAATGAACAATACAAATCAAAAGAGACGATCTGACATCATGGGATGGGAGGACTTCATCGTCACCTCTGTATCAACATTTATCCGTTGGGTTATTTGGTGCTCGCCCTGTCCTGCCGAAGCAGGTGGAATCGAGACTTATACCTGCAATCCTGCATACAAACGAAGTTGTGTACATGTGCATACATATATATAATCATCAAAGCATTAAATCAAAGTATTGCATTGTGAGAAGGAATCGCAACATAGCAGGGCACTCGCGAACGAGTGATGCCATATTGTCCCTCATCACACCTATTCTAACAATCATAACAAAACCAATAAATCAATATTTCTAACTAACAATCATCTCATAATTTGAAAATCAACTAATATAACCAATCATACTGTCATACGAAATAATCATGTCCATAATGAAACAATAGCATCATCTAACATCTAACTAACCAAATAAAACAATATCATCATCGTCACAAGTAACAAACGAACGCATTGAAAAAGACTAAATCCTACCAGTAAGAGGAGGGGTATTACATCCTCCCCCTCATAAAATCGGCTTACTCTTGGAAGCTGGTAAACAAAAGGGCAATAAGGTTCCCTAATACGGGAGGCATCCACCCACTCCAAGATGGTGAACTAATCACCAATAAAGAATAGAATCAAGCTCACACATAAGAGTAAGAAATAATAATACAAGTATTAGTAAAATGGGGGTATTACATCCTCCCCCCCAAGGATATGGCTTACTCCAGGAAGCCATTAAATAGATAAAAGTAAGCACACCACAAACATGCAGAGATCACGCCAAAAACCACACACATAACTCACATCACTGGAAACCACATCACACAATGACAGGGTTCATAGTGCATCCCTGATAGGAAGGATATCGGTGCATTGCGCACTACACCGAGGGTCCTATCCTTTCCATCAGTTTCCTGCACCATTGCCCTGAGACCGACTAACGAAAGAAACTTAGGTTCACAACAAACACAACAAAACAAATGAAACTCTAGACTCTAGGGACAAAATGCAAGGTTACATAGTGAGCACACATAGTGCCCAGTGTATGAACCTATGCTCTGATACCAAGTTGTAACGCCCGCCGTGCAAACCCCAGAGAACACACACAATGCAATATATTTTTTTTTTAAATAACTAATTTAAACATGAAACAACACTTAACCATGATTCACATAGCACATTACATCACATTAACACACTTAGTTCTCTGGGGCACGTGAGGTTACTTCGCAACACTAAACATAAATACAGATAAAGAATAAACATAACCATTTAAATTATAATAACCATAAACAATGATACATCCAATAAACGTGATAAGATAACATTAAGCATCACATAATACATCCATGATAACTCTCTCTTAAAAGAGTTACAAATGAGCCTAACTATTACATCATCATTATAATATTACATTACAATTTTCCTTGACATATGAATTACATTGGACTTTCCAACATGGGAATTGATACAAGAATTACAATAAACTCCTAGACATGTGGGATGATACAAATACGATGAAATCTGAAATACAAGGTGAATACTAGTACAACTCCAATTGTGGAAATGCTGAGAAGACAAGATGCTGATGGGGAACCCAACGGGTGCGGAGCATGTTCCACCCAACCATGTGAATTACAAGTAACTCACCCCCCGTGCTCAGAGGTGACGAGGAAGTGAACCCGACCATGAATTTCAAACCGACTCAAACACAATATGATACAAAACAAGTACAACTCAAGTATGCAATGCACAAACATCGACGTTCACAAATCACATACAAAGTAAAACCAAGAAACTCCTCACGATAACACAACGTATCAGCAATCATACAAGTAACTACACAGCAATCATAAACCAAAATTCACAAGAATCAGAAACTACATAAAGATTATGATATCCAAAATACACTTCCAAATAAATCTAAAACAATAACCAGAATACAATTCCATATAAATCTGAATCAACCATTCGGTACACAATTCCAGAGGCAAACAGAACAATGCAAACAGTTGCCAAGTGGGGAGGGTCATCGTATAGCTCTCATGGGACCCCCTGTCACTTCCTTCAACTGTGGCGCCGACACCCATCTATGGATCCCCTAGCCCTCGAAAACCACATAAAGATACAATATCCAGAAGCAACTACAACCAAGCACAAGGGTGTCAAGTGGAGAGTGTCATCGCATAGCTCTCATGGGATTTCCTGGCCCTTCCTCCAACTAAGGCGCTGACACCCATCTATGGATATCCTGGCCCTTCCTCCTAACTGAGGCGCCGGCACCATAGGGTAGCTGATGCAGAGCCAATAGTCTCTAGTGAAGACGAGACTATGACTATGCCGACCACGGCCTTCTCAATCTATCACTAGTCTAAGGTAGCCCTAATGCATAGCCAAGGAATCTAATGTTTTATTATCTTGTGTTTTTAAACTACCCAACCCCCTAAATCTATTGTTTAGGTTATCACTTGTTTAGCTTACTCATTCGTGGGTTATCGTGAGCCCTTCCTCATCCTGAGGCGCCGGCGCCCACGAAGAGCCACTCTCCCTCCTATGACCCCTAACATATCTCAAGTAGACAAGGGTTGAACTATAACATAAGGAATATAATACCAAAACAAGAACCATGCGAGGCATTACCCTCTCGCATCACTCATAACCAAAAGACCTTACAACACCGTTCAACCCTTCCAACAAAATGCCAATAAGTTTAAACTTCGACAGAATAACCAAAATGAGGATAAAATTTAAAGCATAACACTCAACAATACACACGGGGCAAAACCATCTCGCGATAAATCATGATCACAACGACTACAACTACGTACAACCATTCCAAATAATAAGGCTCAAAATCAGGAATTATTCTAATCACAAAAATACAAGTATAAACATCAAAAGATATAAAACATGCCTCTGGAGAAGACCAAGATTTACAATAATCCAAATGAGGTTCAAAACACAACAGAGTTCCCACATCACAAGGATAAAGTCAATAACAATAAATAGAAGTCAAAAACAGATCACACGAGTTTCTAACTCGAGAAGACGATTCAACCAAATATGTATAATATCTCTATTTTACTCGACATAGAGTCGAAAACAAAGAACAATAATATTATTGACAACTTATCTAATTGCTTTCTTTTAATTTCTCAAAGATAATAAATTTCATCAACGCAAACAAACTACTTTTCATCCATTACATGCACTCAGTCAATAGAATTTTACCATAAATATTTGTAACAAAAGATTTTACCCTATTAGTCAATTTTATTCAAAATAATCTATACAATCTAATATTCTTTTTGAAGTTCCTCAATATAAAATATATATATATATATATATATATATATATATATATATATATATATATATATATATATATATATATATATATACATATATATATATATATATATATATATATATATATATTCTTTACAATAAAGTAAAATAATTAACTATAATAGAATAAAGCAATATATATATATATATATATATATATATATATATATATATATATATATATATGTATATATATATATATATGTCTTACTAAACAAATAACAATAAAATAATTCATGCCAATTTAAAGTTTATATACAAAATTATTTATAACAAATTAATTTTATTATACTAAAAATTACTTAATAATTTAATTCTAATGAACATTTTACATTCCCAATATAATTATGAATATATATAAATACAATTTAATTCGAACAAATAAAAAAAAATGAATAGAAGAAATTTAAACGAATTTATATTTTTTATTTTTTTATTTTATAATGAATCCGGGACTATTCCCGGTACGCCAGTACCGGCGCGCAGTCCTAAGGACTGCGCCCAGCAGTCCTTTGGACTGCCGCGGCAGTCCTTGGGAATGCAGGGCACAGGGCGCAGGGAGGTGGGTATGGCTACGGCCATCCCCCTCCCAAAACCCCAAACTAAAAAAAACTTTAGTTTATATTTTATTTTTTATTTTTTTATTTTTATTATATTTTATTTTTTTATTCTTCATATGCGAAATTCAATTTCGCGAATTGGTTTAAAATATAAACAATAAATTTTATCACTTCTCTATTTAATATTTAATTAATAAATCTTGAATTTTCTGACATGCACAGGTACGGCCAGAACCACAACCAGGTATGAAAATAAAAATAAACTTGACATGTTTAATATAAATTTATATATCTATTAGTATATACATATGTTAAATACCTAATATCTCCAATCAGACAGAGGTTCCTTTGTACCTAAATTATTATTCAACTATAATTATATATATATATATATATTTATCAGAACATATATATATATATATAAATATATTTTCAAATCAAATGTATTTATAAAAACAAACAATATTATGCAGGATCAAATTATAAAAGAACCATATAAAGGTTTCTCAATGACAATAACCATTTTCCTATTGGTTTGTTTACTATGAATCATTATATTTTCTAATGGAGGTTTTCTTTTTCTTTCAAGCAATCAATCATATATATTAATTTCTTTATCTAATTTCTTTTTGAAACAGAAACTGAAGAGGAATAAGAGGAACCTGGATTCCTGTGTTGTTGACTGTTGAAGAAGCTTGCTTGACCCCGATGGCCTCCACGAACAACTTCTCGTTCCTACTTCCAAATCCCTTCTCCTAAATTTCATGCTTGAACTCGAATCCACTCCTTTGTTCAGAAGACGTCTCCAAGCATCTCAGTAACAGATTTCCCATTTCCTTTCAAGAACTCTCCTCAAAAATAAAACAAAAGAATCCCACATCCTTTCTCAATTTTCAGAATACCAAGCCAAAATCTTATTCAACTTCTATCACAATCCTTCCCTCGGTGTGTGTCAAAACTCCCCCCAAAAATTCTTCCTTTATTAAAAGATAATATCCCTCTCCTCTCAAAAACTCTAAAAAAAATCAAGAATAAAAACAAAACTCCTTCTTTAAAAACTAGCTTTTTAATTAGATCTGTATTCTCATTGGTTCAAACAATCTTTTCATTCTTTTATTTGCTTTATTGTTTTAATTTCTATTTTTACCACTTTTCTTGCACATCACATTATCTATTTAATTTAAATAATTTATTCTAATAATTATCTTCAATCAGATAATTAATTAAAATAAATAACACACATTTAATATTTAATTATCATATAATTAAAACACATGACTTTATAAAAATTAAATAAAACATTTAAATATTTTCATACAATAAACCAACATTAAAATACACACTTATTATCCACCTTTAGTTAACAAATCCACAACTTGTAAAATATCAACATCAACTAAATAATCCTAACATATAAAATATCACATTAATCAAAATACGACGACACACAAAACACAAGCCACAATTGACGACAAAATACAAAAATGAACAATACCAATCAAATAAGACGATCTGACATCATGGGACGGGAGGACTTCATCGTCACATCTGTATCAACATTTATCCGTTGGGTTATTTGGTGCTCGCCCTGTCCTGCCGAAGTAGGTGGAATCGAGACTTATACCTGCAATCCTGCATACAAACGAAGTTGTGTACATGTGCATACATATATATAATCATCAAAGCATTAAATCAAAGTATTGCATTGTGAGAAGGAATCGCAACATAGCAGGGCACTCGCGAACGAGTGATGCCATATTGTCCCTCATCACACCTATTCTAACAATCATAACATAACCAATAAATCAACATTTGTAACTAACAATCATCTCATAATTTGAAAATCAACTAATATAACCAATCATACTGTCATACGAAATAATCATGTCCATAATGAAACAATAGCATCATCTAACATCTAACTAACCAAATCAAACAATATCATTATCGTCACAAGTAACAAATGAACGCATTGAAAAATACTAAATCCTACCAGGAAGAGGAGGGGTATTACATCCTCCCCCTCATAAAATCGGCTTACTCCTGGAAGCCGGTAAACAAAAGGGAAATAAGGTTCCCTAATATGGGAGGCATCCACCCACTCCAAGATGGTGAACTAATCACCAATAAAGAATATAATCAAGCTCACACATAAGAGTAAGAAATAATAATACAAGTATTAGTAAAATGGGGGTATTACATCCTCCCCCCCAAGGATATGGCTTACTCCAGGAATCCATTAAATAGATAAGAGTAAGCACACCACAAACATGCAGAGATCACGCCAAAAACCACACACATAACTCACATCACTGGAAACCACATCACACAATGACACAAGGGTTCATAGTGCATCCCTGATAGGAAGGATATCGGTGCATTGCGCACTACACCAAGGGTCCTATCCTTTCCATCAGTTTCCTGCACCATTGCCCTGAGACCGACTAACGGAAGAAACTTAGGTTCACAACAAACACAACAAAACAAATGAAACTCTAGACTCTAGGGACAAAATGCAAGGTTACATAGTGAGCACACATAGTGCCCAGTGTATGAACCTATGCTCTGATACCAAGTTGTAACGCCTGCCGTGCAAACCCTAGAGAACACACACAATGCAATAATTTTTTTTTTTTAAATAACTAATTTAAACATGTAACAACACTTAACCATGATTCACATAGCAGATTACATCACATTAACACACTTAGTTCTCTGGGGCACGTGAGGTTACTTCGCAACACTAAACATAAATACAGATAAAGAATAAACATAACCATTTAAATTATAATAACCATAAACAATGATACATCCAATAAATGTGATGCGATAACATTAAGCATCACATAATACATCCATGATAACTCTCTCTTAAAAGAGTTACAAATGAGCCTAACTATTACATCATCATTATAATATTACATTACAATTTTCCTTGACATATGAATTACATTGGACTTTCCAACATGGGAATTGATACAAGAATTACAATAAACTCCTAGACATGTGGGATGATACAAATACGATGAAATCTGAAATACAAGGTGAATACTGGTACAACTCCAACTGTGGAAATGCTAAGAAGACAAGATGCTGATGGGTAACCCAATGGGTGCGGAGCACGTTCCACCAACCATGTGAATTACAAGTAACTCACCCCCCGTGCTCAGAGGTGATGAGGAAGTGAACCCGACCATGAATGTCAAACCGACTCAAACACAATATGATACAAAACAAGTACAACTCAAGTATGCAATGCACAACCATCGACGTTCACAAATCACATACAAAGTAAAACCAAGAAACTCCTCACGATAACACAACGTATCAGCAATCATACAAGTAACTACACAGCAATCATAAACCAAAATTCACAAGAATCAGAAACTACATAAAGATTATGATATCCAAAATACACTTCCAAATAAATCTAAAACAATAACCAGAATACAATTCCATATAAATCTGAATCAACCATTCGGTACACAATTCCAGAGGCAAACAGAACAATGCAAACAGTTGCCAAGTGGGGAGGGTCATCGCATAGCTCTCATGGGATCCCCTGTCACTTCCTTCAACTGTGGCGCCGACACCCATCTATGGATCCCCTAGCCCTCGAAAACCACATAAAGATACAATATCCAGAAGCAACTACAACCAAGCACAAGGGTGTCAAGTGGAGAGTGTCATCGCATAGCTCTCATGGGATTTCCTGGCCCTTCCTCCAACTGAGGCGCTGGCACCCATCTATGGATATCCTGGCCCTTCCTCCTAACTGAGGCGCCGGCACCATAGGGTAGCTGATGTGGAGCCAATAGTCTCTCGTGAAGACGAGACTATGACTATGCCGACCACGGCCTTCTCAGTCTATCACTAGTCTAAGGTAGCCCTAATGCATAGCCAAGGAATCTAATGTTTTATTATCTTGTGTTTTTAAACTACCCAACCCCCTAAATCTATTGTTTAGGTTATCACTTGTTTAGCTTACTCATTCGTGGGTTATCCTGAGCCCTTCCTCATCCTGAGGCGCCGGCGCCCACGAAGAGCCACTCTCCCTCCTATGACCCCTAACATATCTCAAGTAGACAAGGGTTGAACTATAACATAAGGAATATAATACCAAAACAAGAACCATGCGAGGCATTACCCTCTCGCATCACTCATAACCAAAAGACCTTACAACACCGTTCAACCCTTCCAACAAAATGCCAATAAGTTTAAACTTCGACAGAATAACCAAAACGAGGATAAAATTTAAAGCATAACACTCAACAATACACACGGGGCAAAACCATCTCGCGATAAATCGTGATCACAACGACTACAACTACGTACAACCATTCCAAATAATAAGGCTCAAAATCAGGAATTATTCTAATCACAAAAATACAAGTATAAACATCAAAAGATATAAAACATGCCTCTGGAGAAGACCAAGATTTACAATAATCCAAACAAGGTTCAAAACACAACAGAGTTTCCACAACACAAGGATAAAGTCAATAACAATAAATAGAAGTCAAAAACGGATCACACGAGTTTCTAACTCGAGAAGACGATTCAATCAAATATGTATAATATTTCTATTTTACTCGACATAGAGTCGAAAACAAAGAACAATAATATTATTGACATCTTATATAATTTGCTTTCTTTTAATTTCTCAAAGATAATAAATTTCATCAACGCAAACAAACTACTTTTCATCCATTACATGCACTCAGTCAATAGAATTTTACCATAAATATTTGTAACAAAAGATTTTACCCTATTAGTCAATTTTATTCAAAATAATCTATACAATCTAATATTCATTTTACAATAAAGTAAAATAATTAATTATAATAGAATAAAGCAATATATATATATATTAAAATGTATATATATATATAGTCTTACTAAACAAATAACAATAAAATAATTCATGCCAATTTAAAGTTTATATACAAAATCATTTATAACAAATTAATTTTATTATACTAAAAATTACTTAATAATTTAATTCTAATGAACATTTTACATTCCCAAAATAATTATGAATATATATAAATACAATTTAATTCAAACAAATAAAAAAAATGAATAGAAGAAATTTAAACGAATTTATATATTTTATTTTTTTATTTTATAATGAATCCGGGACTATTCCCGGTACGCCGGTACCGGCGCGCAGTCCTAAGGACTGCGCCCAGCAGTCCAAAGGACTGTTGCGCACAGCAGTCCTTTGGACTGCCGCGGCAGTCCTTGGGACTGCAGCGCATAGGGCGTAGGGAGGTGGGTACGGCTACGGCCTCCCCCCCCAAAACCCCAAACTAAAAAAAACTTTAGTTTATATTTTATTTTTTATTTTTTTTATTTTTATTATATTTTATTTTTTTATTCTTCATATGCGAAATTCAATTTCGCGAATTGGTTTAAAATATAAACAATAAATTTTATCACTTCTCTATTTAATATTTAATTAATAAATCTCAAATTTTCTAACATGCACAGGTACGGCCAGAACCACAACCAGGTATGAAAATAATAATAAACTTGACATGTTTAATATAAATTTATATATCTATTAGTATATACATATGTTAAATACCTAATATCTCCAATCAGACAGAGGTTCCTTTGTACCTAAATTATTATTCAACTATAATTATATATATATATATTTATCAGAACATATATATATATATATATATATATATATAAATATATTTTCAAATCAAATGTATTTATAAAAACAAACAATATTATGCAGGATCAAATTATAAAAGAACCATATAAAGGTTTCTCAATGACAATAACCATTTTCCTATTGGTTTGTTTACTATGAATCATTATATTTACTAATGGAGGTTTTCTTTTTCTTTCAAGCAATCAATCATATATATTAATTTCTTTATCTAATTTCTTTTTGAAACAAAAACTGAAGAGGAATAAGAGGAACCTGGATTCCTGTGTTGTTGACTGTTGAAGAAGCTTGCTTGACCCCGATGGCCTCCACGAACAACTTCTCATTCCTACTTCCAAATCCCTTCTCCTAAATTTCATGCTCGAACTCGAATCCACTCCTTTGTTTAGAAGACGTCTCCAAGCATCTTAGTAACAGATTTCCCATTTCCTTTCAAGAACTCTCCTCAAAAATAAAACAAAAGAATCCCACATCCTTTCTAAATTTTGAGAATACCAAGCCAAAATCTTATTCAACTTCTGTCACAATCCTTCCCTGTGTGTGTGTCAAAACTCCCCCCAAAAATTCTTCCTTTATTAAAAGATAATATCCCTCTCCTCTCAAAAACTCTAAAAAAAATCAAGAATAAAAACAAAACTCATTCTTTAAAAACTAGCTTTTTAATTAGATCTGTATTCTCATTGGTTCAAACAATCTTTTCATTCTTTTATTTGCTTTATTGTTTTAATTTATATTTTTACCACTTTTCTTGCACATCACATTATCTATTTAATTTAAATAATTTATTCTAATAATTATCTTCAATCAGATAATTAATTAAAATAAATAACACACATTTAATATTTAATTATCATATAATTAAAACACATGACTTTATAAAAATTAAATAAAACATTTAAATATTTTCATACAATAAACCAACATTAAAATACACACTTATTATCCACCTTTAGTTAACAAATCCACAACTTGTAAAATATCAACATCAACTAAATAATCCTAACATATAAAATATCACATTAATCAAAATACGACGACACACAAAACACTAGCCACAATTGACGACAAAATACAAAAATGAACAATACCAATCAAATGAGATGATCTGACATCATGGGATGGGAGGACTTCATCGTCACCTCTGTATCAACATTTATCCGTTGGGTTATTTGGTGCTCGCCCTGTCCTGCCGAAGCAAGTGGAATCGAGACTTATACCTGCAATCCTGCATACAAACGAAGTTGTGTACATGTGCATACATATATATAATCATCCAAGCATTAAATCAAAGTATTGCATTGTGAGAAGGAATCGCAACATAGCAGGGCACTTGCGAACGAGTGATGCCATATTGTCCCTCATCACACCTATTCTAACAATCATAACATAACCAATAAATCAACATTTCTAACTAACAATCATCTCATAATTTGAAAATCAACTAATATAACCAATCATACTATCATATGAAATAATCATGTCCATAATGAAACAATAGCATCATCTAACATCTAACTAACCAAATCAAACAATATCATCATCGTCACAAGTAACAAATGAACGCATTGAAAAATACTAAATCCTACCAGTAAGAGGAGGGTTATTACATGCATCCTCCCATGTCGATGAAGTCTCATCATTCGGATCCCACTAAACCCGCACCTGTTCAACACCTTTGCCCCTGAGGGTGAGTCTCCGATGTTGAAGCATGGCCATGGGCTCGAGTGCTAGCTGCGTGTCCTCAAACTAAAGAGCATTCCAATCAAGTACGTGAGTAACATCTAGAAAATATGGTTTATGTACAAAAACATGAAAAAACATCGTGTATCCATGATAGACTGGATGGCAATGCTAAGCAATAAGCAATGAGGCCAATCCTCTCTGAAACTTCAAATGGACCTACAAAATGAGGTGTGAGCTTGGAACCATTTCCATAATGGATTGGGTTCTTCCATGGTCACACTCTAAAAAAGACTCGAGCACCAACAGAGAGCTGGCGGTCAACTCTATGTGTATCCACATATTTCTTCAGTCTATCTTGAGCTACCACAAGATGCTCTTTGATGCGAGCTACCTACTATTGCATGTCCTGAAGCATTTCAGGACCAAGGAGAACTCTATCATCAAGACGGTCCCAACTCAATGGGGTCCTACAAGGATGACCATATAGTGCCCTGAAGGGATCCATACCAATTGAGCTATTATATCAATTGTTATAGGAAAACTCCACAAGATGTAAATACTCCTCCCAACGTGATTGCTAATCCATCATGTACATACAAAGCATGTCCTCAAGAACTTGGTTAACTCTATCTATCTATCCATCTATCTTAGGATGGTAGGCAGAACTGAAGTTTAGCTGTGTTCCTAAGGCACACTGCAATGATGTCCACAATGTAGATGTGAACACTAGATCTCTGTTAGATATGATACTTCATGGAATACCATGTAAGTGGACAATATCTTTCATAAAGATTCTAGCAACTGAAGAAGCTATGTAAGATGAAAAAACTGGGTAAAAATGTGCCACCTTGGTCAGTCTATCAACTGTGACCATGATAGCATCATGACGTTGAGAAGTCATAGGAAATCCCACAATAAAGTCAACAAAAATTATGTCCCACTTCCATTCCAGAATGAGATGAGGCTATAATAGACCTGCACGATGTTGATGTTCCTCCTTGACCCTCTGACACTCCAAGCATCTAGCTACCAAATCTGCAATATCCCTCTTCATCCCTACCCAAAATTATAGTGCTCAAAGATCTACATACATTTTCTTAACTCCCGGGTGAGCAAAATGGGGAGCTCGATGTGCCTTAGTCATGATTAGAGTCTAAAGACCCTAAACCAAAGGCATGTAAATGTGACCCCTATACCTTAGAAGACCATTTGATTCTATTGAGTACCCTACAAATTTTCCTTCTAGAGCTCTACCTGACTCAATTTTTGACTTCACTTCCTGATACCAACTATCAGATGGAAGTGCTATGAGGACTTGACTCCTCAAATCTACCTCAATAGCCACTCTAGAAATCTCATGTCTCCACCGACTCAAAGCATCTGCTACCACATTTTCCTTTCCCTACACATATTTGACCTCAAAGTCATATTCACATGGAAATTCCATCCATTTTCTTTGCCTAGCATTCAGGTTCGGCTAGGTAAAAATATATTGCAAATTGTGATGATCATTGTGAAGCTCAAACCAATGACCTAATAAGAAATGTCTCCATCTCACAAGGGCATGAACCACTACAGCTAGCTCCAAGTCATGCATGGGGTAATTAAGCTCATGGTCATTGAACTTACAGGATTCATATGCAATTACATGTCCTTGCATCAAGACGGCCCCCAACCCCTCCAAGGATGCATCAGTGCACACCATGAAATATCTAGTAGGATCAGGAACCGCCAATATTCGTGCACTAGTAAATCTGTCCTTAAGGGTCTCAAATGTTGTCTGACACTATTCAGACCAAATGATCTTCTTCCCTTTCCTCTGAAGAGAAGTAATAGGATATGCAATCCTAGAAAAACCCTGTACAAATCTCTGATAGTATCCTGCTAATCCCATAAAGCTACGAATCTCTGGAACATTCTTGGGTGCTAGCCAATCAACAATAGCTTGGATCTTTGATGGATCCACTGCAATACCTGCACTTGAGATGACGTGCCCCAAGTACTTCACCTCTATTTTGTAGAACTCACAATTAGCCAAATTGACAAACATGTGATTGTCCCTCAAACATTGTAATACCTGCCTCAAATGTTCCTCATGCTCCTCCATTGATTTAGAGTACACTAGGATATTATCAACAAACACAAGTATGAACCTATCCAAATAGGTATGGAAAACTCCATTCATTAGGCTCATAAACACTGATGGTGCATTAGTTAACCCGAATGGCATAATAGTGAATTCATAATGCCCATAATAAGTACATAATGTAGTTTTATGAACATCAGCTTCAACTATTAACAATTGATGATAGCTAGACTTAAGATCGATCTTTGTAAAGACTTGAGCTCCTTTTATTTGATCAAATAAGTCATCAATTCTTGGTAAAGGACACCAATTCTTGATTGTCACTTTGTTGATCTGCCTATAATCTATACACAATCAAAGAGAACCATTCTTCTTTTTCACAACTATAACTGGTGCTCCCCAATAGGAAACACTAGGATGAATGAACCCTTTCTCTAAAAGCTCCTCCAACTGCAACCTAAGCTCCTGCAATTCCTATGTTGTCATATGATATGGAGCCCAAGAGATAGGCTTAGCTCTAGGAACAAGATTGATTTTAAAGTCGATGTCACACTTTGGTGGCATCTCATGGATTTCACTAAGAAAAACATCAAAATACTCCTTAATAAGGGGGTAATCATCCAATGAAATCCCTTGACTCTCATTTGAGTCCAAATCATCAATTGACGCTGTAAATAACTGACAACCCTGCCTAAAATGCCTTTTTAATTGCATAGTTGAGATCAAACATAGTGAGATAGGTCTCTGAATGCCAATGATCTCAACTTGGTTAACCACATCATCCACACAATGCACTACCTTATGTCGATAATTAGTTATGGCATAGTGAGAATTCAACCAATCCATAACTAGAACCACATCATATGAACCAAGAGGTAGGATTAGAAGATCCACCATAGTTGTGAGTGACCCAATTTGGAAATTACAACCCTAAACTAGTGACTCAATTGCAACCTTTGCCCCAGAGGCCAATTTGACTTGCCCCTTAATGCTTTTCCTGACTGCCACCAATCTACAATGTTCCACTACTAAAGAAGAAATAAATGAATATGATGTTCCAAAATCAAAGAGAATATATATACTAGTACCATTCAACGCACCTGATGTCTCAACTACAATGTCTTGATGTTCATCTTGGCGATTGACCACTACTATAAATACCTAATGTGCTCTCCCTACATCGCCCACTGTCAACATAGAAGCAGCTGGTCTTTAGCTAAATTTTGTAGTGCTCCTCTGTAGGCACTGTCTAGCAATATGCCCCTATTTCCCACAAGAGAAAAAAATTGTATTGCATTGAAACCCTCTAACACCAGATGGTGCACTTGACTGCTATAAACTACCCCTAGAAGGTGCCGACTATGTACTCTAAGCAGGTGGCAAAAAATGATCATGTCTTACTCGCTGCCAGCTACGGTTCCTTCTGCTCTGAGATCTGTCTCCTTGTTGTGACTGTGGTTTATTTTGTTTGGGTTGTGACTGTTGCTACTGCTGTGAACCACCCTTAAAGAGTTCCTAAAAATTCTTAGAACTCCATGTAGCCTGAGGTTGTCCATGTCTAGATCCAAAGCCTGAAACTGGAGCACTACCAATCTGAACTACTGTGTGCCCCCTAATGCCATAGCCAAATTTTCTTCCACAAGGCGAGCCTTCTCAATAGTTATTTCCATTGTCTTGGGTTTGAAGACCATGACTCCACCACTAATGCAGACATTTAAGCCCCTAAAAAAATGTTGCATGAGCATTGCCTCATCATTTCTGATCCCTGCATATTGTTTAAGCTTGTAAAAACAATGCTTGTATTGTTCCACAGACATTTCCATCTACCTAAGTTCATGGAATTCATCTGCTCTATGCTACCTCCAGTGATCAAATAGAAAACATGCCTGGAACCTCTCCATAAATAACTCCCAAGTAACCATGCTAATGTTCATGTGTAATTTATGTTCCTCAAGTCTCCACCAAGTGGATGTGAAGCCTCTGAGGTGCGTGATGGTGCACCTAGCCCTAGTGTTACTACCATAGGGATGCATTGAAAAGCATCTATCCAAATCGATCAACCAAGTCTCTGCCTCAAGACCCCCACAAGATCCATCAAATGTAGGAGGTCATGCTCTCAACAAGTCTCTCATGTGACCCACCACTACTACATCCTAATCAAATATTTTTTCCCCTTGTCTAGGGGATCTCTCCATTTCTCTATCCAACATTTGATCCTCATCTTTCCTAGGGCCTAGCTGACCCAATATCTCCTCTAACAAATGTTGCAACTTACCACCTATACTAGGTTTTTCTGGATTCTAACCACCACCGCCTATTGGATTGCTTTGGGAACTTTTCAGTTCCTCACACTCTGAACCATGTGAGCTTGGAAGTGATGGAATTTGGTGGTTGGCCCCATGGCCACCACCTCAGCCTCTTCCTTGGCCATGATCTCTATGCCTAGGCATGATCCTACACAAAAATTGAGTTATGTGAGACCAAGAGTTACACAAGGTTTCCTAAAGGACTCAACTACCTAGAGTACCCAGTGTCTGCAAACCTGGCTCTGATACCAAGTTGTAATGCCCCATCATGCAAACCCCAAAGGACAACTAAGTACACAAATTTTTTCTTAAAAAAAAACATAAAGTAAAAGAACTATGTTAATTATTACAACTAACATGATTACAAGTACAAACTAAACTCCTAAGTCCCTTGGGGTACACGAAGAGACATTGCATTATCTACCCATTAAAAAATTTGACTAATCTAACATTCATTTCCACTGATATGAGTTCTCATATAAATATTTATAAATGATAAGCATTAAAATAAGAATGAACCATATAGATGCTATACAAGATTACATAGCCAATAAAACTTGGGAACAATGAGAACTTATTTACTCAACATTTATCAACATCAAAAATAAATTACATCTATGAATAATGTTTGAATTACAAAGTGTGATAATACAATACATCATGTTACAAACTAAATATCAATAAACAATTATCCAAGTTACAAAATACATTATCCCAACACATGGGAGAATTACATTAAAATTTACAAGATATGACTAAAGTAGAAATATATAAATCTGAATGAACATAAATCTAGAACATTTTGTCACCACAATCTCTACATTGAAGAAAGAATTGCCAAATGGGAAACCCAACGGCATGCAAAGCATGTTCCACCCAACCACCCCTGTGCTAGGAGTAGTTAAGAAAGGATTCCTGACCAAGGACGTCTAAGGTAACAAATAAGACTCGACTTCAAACATAGAAAGATAAATTCAACATATAAGAAACCATAATCAACAAATACATACTAAAGAAACATGACAACAATATACACCAGGTCATAATAATAAACCACTTCCAGAGGATTCCAATTAAATGAACTAAGGGGGAAACTAGAGGAACATGTCATCACATGGGATTCATGGATTATCCTGACATCCTATCAAAAGGTTCCGCCTCCATCTATGGTTATCTTGACTGCCTATCTCAAGGAGCCACCCCATAGGGTGACTCATGTAGAATCATGGATTCCTCGTAGAGACGAGATCATGATTATGCCAACCATGGCCTTCTAGGCCACCTTTATCCTTTGAAATCCCTAATAGGTGAGTGAGGAATCTATAATTATCTTTTAGTGCTTAACTACCCATCCCCTAATTGATTAGTTAGGTTTTCACTTTTTACACTAACTCTAATGTGGGTTATCCTGACAGCTCCTTTGTGCGCCAGTGCCCACATAGAGCCACTCTCCCTAGAACCCCAACATACAACAAAACAAAAGGGCTTGAACTCTCAAGTTCACTATACTCAGAGTAAACAATCACGAGGCAAAACCATCTCACAAGAAGCTTAAGGCTCAATTACTTATCAAAATGATACAACTCAAGGTATACACAACATCACAAATGCAAACAAAATGGAATCAACATCCAATATAGAAACCAAAAAACTTAAAACACCCAATTCAAAAACCTCTGGAAGCTTAACAATAACCCTATCCCTTATGGAAGGAAATATAACTAAAGAGTCTACACATGATTATAATCTTGTCGCAAGAAAACTCAAGTAATAGCTTATTGTTCAACATCAGGGTTCATTTAAGAGCACATACTTACTTCGCTTATAAAAAATCACAATGAAGTCACACTTGGTATGAAATCCATCATAAGAGTTAATTTAACAATAAACTCAATGTATTATAATAAGTAAAATAAATCACTCAAAAATTTTTTGGTAAAAATATTTCTTCCAATTAGTTTAACAACTCCTTTACCACTATGATTAACTTTCACAATTTCTCTAGTTTAAAAAAATGTTTATATATATATATATATATATATATATATATATATATATATATATATATATATATATATATATATATATATATTAAATCACAATTTAATCATATACACACACATATATATATATATATATATATATATATAGATATATACATTATATACATATACACACACAGATATATATACATAAATTAAATTTAATAATTTTAAAATTCAAAGTAACAAATTAAGAAAATGTGAATTCAATATATAAATAGCCTTTGTTTTATTATTTAAAAAAAACCAATACACACACCCCACTTGGAGGTTGCGTACCTCCCCATAGGGGAGGACGTAGCCCCCAAGTGCTGCATACAACAGTCCACAGATTGTTGTGCGTAGCTCTGTGGGCTGCGTAATAGGGTATGGCGGTACCGTCCCCTCCCATAAATAAAATCAATTTATTTATCTTTTTAAAGTTAACTTTATTTTTTTAATCAAAAATTTTATATATTTTTTTTTTAAATTCGTTATATGTATTTTCAAAATCTGACGAATTCTGAAGTACGGAATTTCGTCAATCTTATATATTTTTCTTTTTATATATTTTTTAAACAGATTTGATAATTACTGTAAATATATATATTTTTTCATGAAATTTATATATATATTTTTCAATTTTCTCAGAGGTTAAAAAAAAACAACAAATTTACTAGCATGAATTTAATTGGAAATATCATTTTCTTTCTAAATAGATGAAATGAATAGGGAAAACAAAATACGAGAATTAACTAAAAGTAGTATTTAGGAAAAATTGCACAGAAGTTGTTCCAATTTTTCCTAATTTCCTCAGTTTAAATAGAGAGGTTTAAATTAAAAATCTACAGAGGTTTTATTTTTCTACTGTATTTTCTGAACTCCCATTTCAAGAATTTTATTTAACTAGATTCTCTAAGTTTGGATGTGTGATTTTCCTATAGAAGCAAAATAAAAATTTCAATGAGAGCAACCAGAAACATTGTTTTCTATAGAAAACTTCTAATTTCCTCAAAGGAAATAGACAATTCCTCTTACACAAACAAACATCTTTTCCAAGAAGGAAGCATTTGAATAAAATATGAAAATAGTAAATAACCTATTTCCTATAGCTTGTAGAAGTAAAAAATGTGCCAAGCCTTGCCACGAGAGCCTCCAGCTATAAAACTCCTCCAAAAAGCTTCACCTCTAGCCAACAGATAAAACTTTAGAAACTCTTGCAGCCATTTCCAAATTCCTTACACAAAATACACCAAAAAATCCCAAAACTCTAAAAAAACAGAGCTACCCACTGTTCTCAGCAAAAAATTCCTGTGAGCCCATTTCAGTTACCCCATGCCCCTTTCCTTTTTAGGAATCATTTTCCAAACAAAACTCATTCATTTCCCCACTACTTCCCATACAACTCCCATAAAAGAAAATTTAATAATTTAAAAAAAAAATTGTTCATTTATTTATATTTTTTAAATTTATTTTTCTAATAATAATAATAAGATAATTTTAATTATGCAATTTAATTAAATCCAAATGCATTAGCAAATTTAACATTTTAAAATATCAACAAAGAAAATTTATTTTATTTAAACTATTCATCTAATAGGGAATATAACTCAATTAGCTTAACAAAAATTAATTAAAATTAATTAAATTTCAAGCTAAAATATTAATCGACACTAACACATTTTCATACAACTACAAATTCAAATAAAGACAACAATAGACTCATAGAAGACAAACTTGGGACGAGAATTCTTTCCTAACCACTCCTTTTTTCAACATCAATCCTGTTGAGTTTATGAGACACACTCAAACTTGACAAGTAGGTGGAGTCGATGTCAAGTACCTGCATCCTGCAGAGAAACAAATATCGTGAAGCATATAAATCACCTTAGGAAACAAACTATGAAAGGTAATCGCAGGGTGGCAGGGCACTTGCAAGCAAGTGATGCCACTCTGTCCTTTCACCAAAATGCACTAAAAAACACACCAATCATTATAACAACATAAAATTGACATCATCACGATATATATATTATTAAAGAACACCACAAAATAGTCATGTAACATGATCACCATAAGATATACCATCTAACAACATAGGTAAAATCTAGTATAGCAAAGCAACCAAAGCATAAATCCATGCACAACCAAAATGGTGAACTGATCACCTACACAAACAAGTATGAGATCCACACATAAGAGTAACAACAACATGAGGGGTATCACAAAATATTTCATTTGTGTATGATCCTGATTTTCATTCTTATATGTACTTTTAAATGGATGAAGTATTTTGCTTGTTCTATACTAGCAAAACATTGTTTCCATATATATTATGTAATTATTTGGAGACTAATAGGAGCATATGAACAGATGGTCTGTGAAGAGGAGAGGAGCTAATCGTGTGGTTTACTATCTTTATTTGGAGACATTGTTATTGAATGAAACAAGTAGTGTCTCATATTTATATTTCTAATTCTTATAGTTTATGAAAAATAAGCATGAAACTATTGTACATGTATACTTGAAAACATAGTATGGAATATGTTTTATTTTGGGTACTTAATATACATATACCATGTATAATATTATATATAATTTTAATTGTAAAAGTTGTATATATATGATATTTTTGTTTAATTTCAATTTTTTTACAATTATAGATATTTATCTTTCTATTAGTAAAATATTTTTAATTTTTAATTTTTTACATTTATTTAATATAGAATTTGATTGAAAATTTATAAATATTTATGTCTATTGATCATCTGATAGTAGCTCTAATTGTTGTTATCAATTTCAAAAAAATTTGGGTGTAATAGTTAAAAATATTTCAAACGATTCCCTAAGAAAGATGTAACTTTGAGTATACTAGCAGTTCCATGTGGTAACATGCAACAATGAGCCGATAGGCAGAGAGTGACATGAAAGGCAAGTGATGTGTAGGTAGTGTCTATGGAAAAACATTAGAATGTGAATGGCATGAGTGAGAACATTATTTGTATGAAAATGTAAATAATATAGTTACACATTAGGGAATCCAACAAACAATACAATGGATCACTAGATATATTATAAGCGATAATTGAAGTGATTGAGTGGGAACAATATTGTATCCCATTTTTACCTTACAATTTAGCATCATTATGTTATTTTAAATTATAATTTGGATAGAAGGAGGGTGTTAACCCTAATGGGTTGAAAGGAGGTTATGTACATAAAGCATAAAGTGTGTAAGCAATAGTTGGTGAAAAGGTAAAGTTTTGTAGAATATGAATATATATATATATATATATATATACATACATACATATGTAGAGGTTTGGTTGAAGAACAATTGTATTAACTTTCAATTAATTATTTGGTGAACACATCATTATTATTGGTAATTGGTTTTGTGGGGTAAATAACAATATTATGTAGTTAAGTTGTTAATTAAGGAAAGAAATTCTTTTTAAATTTGAAATTATTTCATTAAGTAATACCACTATCATTAAGTTTTATTATTTAATCAAAATACAATATTATTATGGATAGGGTTCAATGTCTAAATTGATGACATTACTAATGTGCATTTAGTTGGGAAATAATAATGCTGACATAAAATCAGTTGAATTCATCATTATATAAGCCCACCCCATAATTTATCCACTGCATCAATTCTTTATGATACAAACTAAGGATATTTTTCATAGCTAGTAAAAGAGAACCCTACATCAATTATAGTTAAAAAAATCTAAAAATAATACAAATAGATCATTAAGTTTTATTGGCTAATCAAAATATAATATTATTATGGATAAGGTTGAATTTCTAAATAATTGATGACATTACTAATGTTTATTTAGATGGGAAATAATAATTGTGACATAATACTAGTTGTATTCATGATTATGTAAGGAAACCCCATAATTTGGAAATTGCACCAATTCTTTATGATACAAACTAAGGATCTTCTCATTGCTAGCAACAAAGTACCATAGATGAATTTTGGTTAAAACAATTTAATTATTTGTGTGATGTAGAGTATAAGAAAGAGAAGAATAATCAACAATTCCAAATGGAATCTAACATAAAGTGTATAAGATCAATTATTTTATGCCATTGTAGCCACAAGCTTAAACATATGAATTTTTTCTAATTCCTACGTCAGAAAGATAGCGATCTGTTCATACAAAATATAAAGTAAAAGTCAACACAATGAGGCCTACTCTCCGCCCTACCATATTTGGTCATGGAGCCTCATGGACCCTCATCAAACCCTCAAGCAAGAATATAGATTGGCCACCACTGTGATTAGTGGTGAAATGAATATTTTGTATTACAATCAATATAGAGTACATTAGGATATGATTGTCTATTTGACCATTGTTGCTGATTTTACAGTCACTATCATTATTCGATAAGGTTGTTTGTAACACATTAGTTCATGAAACACCACATTATTGATGGAGCATGGTCTGCAAGAATAAAAAAAGGTGTTACTATAATAAACACACACCATTGGTACACAATAAATAAATCAGAAAATATAAAGAATTATACAATTTCTTACAAAGATGATGCGATATAGTTGCAGTAGAACACAGTAAGTAAATAAAATCTAGGCACACCTTCTATAGGGTATGGAATGAAGTATGGACATACAAAAGCATGTCTGCTCTCCACCCTACCATATTGGGTGATGGAGTGTCATCGACTATTCTCCCTTGGGAAAGAGAGTTCAAGAATTGGGATGTTGATTCATAACCACAGTTACAATCACTTCATCTTCATAGTTGGTTGAGCTTCATTTACAAATTTTTTCCATTTATTTACCATATAAACTATAATATCAACACTCAAGTTCTTGAACTATCTCTCCCAAGGGAGAAGAGCAATCAAATGATTCGCAGGGTAATTTAAAAATTCAAGCACAAAATACAAAGTATAAAGGGAGTGCAAGAGGGAATTGGTAGCAACTCAATAGAACCCTATCAAAAATTGAAACAACATATCCTTTTTGACAAAACCTTCTCAATAATCAAACACTATAGCTTAGAAAAGAGAACAATAATCAACAATGCCCAATGGAATCTAAGATAAAGTGTATAACATAAACTAGTTCACTATGTTGTAAGAATAACCTAAAGCATATGAATTTTTTATGAATGCTATGTCAAAAAGATAGTGATTTCTACATAAAAAATATAAAAAAAAACTCAACAAAATAAGGTCTACTCTCCACCCTACCATATTGGATCATGGAGCCTCATGGGCTTTCACTAAACCCCTAAACAAGAATATGCATTTCCTACCACTCTGATTAGTGGTTAAATGAATATTGCTTGTTACATTCAATATATAGTACATTAGGATCTAATTGTGTAATTGACCATTGTTATTGATTTTCCAACCACTATCATTATTGTGAAAGGTTGTTTGTAAGACATTAGTCCATCAAATATTGCATTATGGCTGGAAATGGTCAACAAGAATTAAAAAAAGTGTGAAGTTTAGTATGTTGATTATGAAAAAATAGAATAAACTTCATAAAATTAACTATTTTATTCCATTATATCCATTGCAATAGAAATCTAAAAAATTGATACCCACATTCCAATGCAAAACTTTTATTGCAAAGGCTAGACCTTCTAGACGCAATGCATTGAAGTCTAGACACACAAAAGGTGCCATGCTCTCCACCCCACCATTTTGGATCATGGAGCATCATCGGCTATCACTAGACCCCTACAATTACTTACCATAAAGTACAAAAAAAATTCATGATAATGCTAATGAACAATATTGTGTAAGTAAGCAATTGAATTGCACATGTAGCAAATATAAAATGGAAATGAAAAAAATGAGGCCTACTCTCTAATATTGGGTGGCCACTAGTGTGATGAATGGTGAAATCAATGTTCCCATTCTCTTAGCCAGTCTTATAATCACTTCATCTTCACAGTTGTTTGAAAGCTCATTCATTTGTTTAGCATGTATACTAGAATATCAACATCCTAGTTCTTGAACTCTCTCTCCTAAGGGAGAAGCATGTTTTTTGGAGCAACTATGAATGTGAAGAGATTATATAACTGGCTAAGAGAAACTAGATGATGGGGCAAAAAATAAAAATATACACCTCTTATTGCTTCCTTCAATTACATCCGTACCCGCTTTCTTTCTCTTCCCTTCATTCTTTCTCCACTTCCTGCAAAAAATGAGCATATATTTATTAGAACCCACAACTTTTGCAACCATGAACACATGCAAAGAACACAAGATAATATCCAACCACCTTCATAGAGATTCCATAGCCAATGGACACACTTGCACCTCCACAGAAGCTTTCCACCCTCACTCATAGCTACCTTCAACAACAAGGAAACCTAAAGAATGAAACCCAACAATATGCTATCAATAACTACACAGACATTCATTTTGTTTGTCGAGGACTTTAAAAAAGATGTTACTTGCACCATCACCACTATGCAAAAACCATACAATAATTAATGTTGATGTTGTTTCACTGGCCTCCACATCTACCTTCAACAACAACATAAACCTAGAGAATGACACCCAAAAATACATTATTGATAACTCCACAGAAATTCATTTTTTTTTCTGAGGACTTTAAAACAAATGTTACTTGCACGATCACCACTACATGGAAACCATACAACAATCAATGCTGATGACATTTTTTTGGCCTCTTATATAGCCGCACTATTTTTTTAGCCTCCTCTATGGAATGATATAGCTTAAGCAAGAGATCAATTATCATCAATGGCCAATCCAAGCTAACATAAAATGTATAAAATCAAATATTTTATTACATTGTAACCACAACCTAAAAAATTTGAATTTTTTTGTGAATCCTATGTCAGAAAGATAGCAATATGTATATAAAAATTATAAAATAAAACTCAACACAATAAGGCCTGCTCTCCACCCTACAATATTGGGTCATGGAGCCTCATGGGCTCTCACAAAACCCTTAAGTAGGAATATAAATTTCCCACCACTCTAATTAGTGGTGAAATGAATATTTCTTATTACAATCAATATAGGGTACATGAGGATATGATTGTGTATTTGACCATTTTCACTAATTTTCTAGTCACTATCATTATTTTGAAAGGTTGTTTGTAACAAAATAGTTCATCAAACACCGTATTATGACTGGAATATGGTCTACAAGAATAACAAAAAGATCTTAAGTTTAGTGTGTTGATTATGCAAAAACAAAATGAACCACATAACATTAACTATTTTATTCCATTACAACCATCATGGTGGAAATCTAAAACTCACAGCTACAGTCCTATGCAAAAATTTTAGTTCAAAGGTTAAACCATATACAACCTATGTATGTAAAAAGTGTGAATTCTAGTCTAGTGATCATGCTTTATTGATAGATGATATGTAAATCAAAATATATCAAAGTTATACATTTTATAATACATAATTTCTCTCTACTTGCAATGGGATGAATGGAGTGATTATAATTTATTCATACTTGGTGTGTGTGGTAGAATGTAGTATGCACAAAACAAAACAAGGCTCGATTTCCACCCTACCATATTAGTTCATGGAGTGTCGTTCACTCTCACAAAACCCTTGAGAAAGAAAACAAACTGTCCACCACTGTGATCAATGGTGAGAGTAATTTTTCAGCTACCAATGACTCAATACAAGATCTAATCACATGAAAAGGCCCACGAAGGACAATTTTTTTGGTTGGTAGACAATAAAAAAATGACAAAATATAAAGAATTATAGAATTAATTACAAATGAGATGCAATGGAGTTGCAATACAATAAAGTAAATAAAATCTAGAAATTCCTTCTGCACTGAATGTACTAGAGTCCAAAAACTTGATCTCCACCTTACCATATCAGGTCATGGATCATCATTGGCTATGACCAAAACTTCAAGCAGTAACATTAATTGTCCACCTCTTTGGTGAATATTGAAGGAAATGCTTTGGCACTTGAGGAAATTTGTTCAATGGAAATAAACATTATACAATTTTTATAATTTGACATGGAGTTATGAAATGAGAAATGGAAAAAAATATATGTAGGTTTACATTGTATATAGATGGAATATAGGTGGAGGTCGTACAACATGCAAATGTGGAATTGTAAAGCCATTTAGCATTTCTACGGAGCCCTACATCTTGTATACAAATACAATGTAGTTGTAATCTAAAATCATTTCAATGGGATAAACCTACACAGAAGCAAATTGTGAAATTTGGTACTATGAACATATTTTATTAGCAAGCAATATCTAAAACATGAAATTTAAGTGGTTGTATAATTTATAAGCAAAATATATCTAATAGGAAAATTACATGTCACATATAAAAAATGATAATGAAATGAATTTAGAGAGGGTGCAAATTCTACATGCATAGAGGTGAAGAGGAAAGGAGAAGAAATTCACTTACCATAGAGAAGACAAAATTCTGATGATGATAATCTAATGACTATTTTTGTTGGAGAAGATCATCTTGTTTGATTTACAATGCACTATAATTGTTGGTATGTATCTTACAGGTTCTAGCAAAATACAAAGGCATGTCTGCATAGTTCAAGTGACCAATTCAGTTGCTTACTATTTGGTGATATGTTTCTGTATGCCTACCCTCTGAGAAAAATCTAAGCCTTTTTTAAGAGGCACATATATATGCATTGTTGATTGTAAAAAGCACATAAAAGTTGTGATTGGCAAACCAATGTGTAAAAATACCCTAGGGTAGTGAGCAAAAAACCACAAAAAAGAAAACTAGATTATGTTAAGAATTTTATTCCATTGCAAACATAGCTAGAAAATCGAGGCCATAAAAATAAGTATAGAAATAAATTCATGTTGAGAAGCCCATGCAAACTGTTGGCTTGTTTTCAAAGAGAAGCACTAGAAAAAAATTATCACATGGGACGTGCAACAAAAGATGATCCATGAATGAAAAAATATTAGGTTGAATAAAATATATAGTCTCTCGCAATACAACCTTACAAAAAGAGAAAAATATACCCTAAGTTAGAGAACAACAATCAACTCTCCCTTATAGAAAACAAGGCAACATGTATAACTTAAGCTATTTAATTTGCATGCACAAAGGAAACAAGCATCACTTTGCATAGTTTACCATGTGAACATTGTATCATGTATGTGCTACATATATTTCCAACGGTCACAATAATACTTTGAATTTAAAACTCACCAAACTAATTGAGCAGTTTGTGGTAGTTTCAATGGAACATTGTTTAGCACTGGGTTGTGGATTGAGCTACATAACATACATAATAAACATTATAGCCATAAACCATATGACATCCACATCCAACCTGGAACTATCATTAGGGATCACAAATCAATAGCAAGAACACATGGTAAGCATTAGATAGATACCCAAACATGAGAGTTACATAGACAAATACATCATAGACACATATATCTGCACAAAAATTTGTCAAGATATTCTATGCACTAAGAACATTGTAAACAAGATGGAAACAACATTCTCTTTAAAACAACTCATAGATAGCTATAAATATTGAATTGTGTATGCATATATGCATAGATATTCAACACACAAACAAATATCTACACACATTTGTACCAGGAAGTTGTATAACACAAGGAAATCTCAATTGCATGCATCTATATCTATCTATATGCATACGTAAATGTACACATACATACAACTATGTCCACAAGTAGATATATGAGTAGGTGTAGACAATGATACATCTCCTAAAAAGGACAAGAACTCTATATAAATAAATATTATAAAATCAAATAAAAAATATACACTTAAAACGTAATGAAAATATAAGAAACGTGAATAATAGAAAAGAAAACAACCAAATCCTTTTTACTTAAATAGTATAAGTTATACTTCATTGTCTTAATATATGTAACCACTCAAACAAAAAACAAAGCAATAGCAGTAGAAAAGAAAGGTATTTTTGATGCAACAAGTAGTGTGAGGGAGGTATGTGTAGGATCATCATGGAAAAAACAAGCCCTTAAGTGGCAAAAAATTCAAAAAAATCAAAGTTAAGCAACTTGACGTAAAAATTTGAATAAGTTCTCTATATTATTTCAAAAATATGTAAGAATAGAATCTATAGAAAATTAAATGTAGTTTCTAAACAACTAGGTTTTTTCTTTTTAAAAAAAAATCTATTTAGTGAAAATTTGAAATTACAATGTTGTAGTACTTAAATTTCAGGGAAAAAATAAGTAGGTGTTTGTCTAACCACCCTAACCACAATAAAATGATAATATTTTTTATAGGATTTTAGACATAAGTAGAGGAATCATGTCTGAATGTGATGAATATTTTTTTGTAATTTTTCCTAGTAAATAATTAATTATGAATTTCTTATTAAAAAATTAAAAAATATAAAAAACTCGGTGTCTAACCACCTTAACTTGGTCAAAATTTCATGAAATTCAATTTTTCTTTTTTTTAATCCTATAGTATGTGAAGCATAGAATGTGATGAATGTGTTTTATTCCAAAAATGTGATACCGTTTGAAAGCTATAGATGTTTTTCAATCAGCCTATCAATCAGGACTTTAGTCATAATTCAAATAGAAAATAAATAATAATTATTTATTGATGAGGGCCCAACCCAAGATTTAGAAAATAACCCACAAACAAGAGGACAATTTTATTATTCAGAAAATGGAACTTATTACATGTAGAGGATCTCAAATCCACAAGTTCTACAACACATGCAAGTTACAAAAAGCTACAGAATAACCCTTTTGCAATATGCAGCTTGTCCCCAAAAAGCTACCCAAAAATTAGAAACCCGCCCATAAATAGAGCTCCTCATTAGTTTGGAGCCAAAACAACATTCAAATTTGAGTTTAGGTGGTTTGGCGCTGAAAAATTACAACTTGAAGTTCAAATTTCAAAAGAACATTTGCAATTGTATCTTCTAGAAAGTGCGCCAACTTCCCGAGGCCATAACTTTTGACCCGACTCCGATTTGCGAACCATTTGAACCATTGGAAAGGTCTCAAAGTCAATAACATGCTCAAAATATGCTATGCTGATTTTGGAAAATTTTTAGGCCATTAAAAAAGTTCTAAGTGCCTCAAATCTAACTCGAAAGATTTTTAGGTGCAAATCTGGGAAACTAAAACTACAATATCTTTCAACCTAGGAATAGAAAATAAAAGCCGTAAATTGGGAATTTCATTATGATGAAAAGGGTATCCAAAAATGTAAAAACATATAAAAAATAAGAAACTTGAAATTTAACTATTTTTGGGTGATGCAAGATTGTCCTTACACCACTAGATGCTCCTGCATCAGACACCCAGGGTAATTTGAGAAGTGACCCTGTCACGTATCAGATGGTGGAGGAAAACCCAAATGGTCAACCTCTGCCTTAGGCAACCAGGATGAATCTTCAACATGTCTTCCTTTCCATTTCACTAGATATTCTTCATACTGCCTATTCCTGGTGCTCCTTCTCACATGACTATCAAGGATTTCTTCAATCTCCTCCTTTTCTGAAGTAGGTGCTAGAATCTCACATTGTTCCATCGTTGGTACTTCCTCTGTGTCACCTTCATGATACTCTATCAAATCTAAAATGTTGAACACCGGGGAAATGTTGAATCCATCTGGCAACTCTACCTCATATGCATTCCCTGAATCGTGCCTCTTCAAAATTTTACAGGAACCAAACTTCTTCATCTTCATTTTCTTATATGTTCCCACTGCAAAAATTTCTTTCCTAAAGTGGACCATCACTTCATCACCAATTTGAAATTCCTTATACCTTCTCTTCTAATCTACCTTAGCCTTATACTGCATATTCATCTTGTTAATATGTTCTCTTCCCTTCTCATGTATATCCTTGATGTGTTCTGTAAAATCTTTGGCTTCAACACTTATTTTCTTCACTTGGTCCATCTTCCTCAATTCTAGAGTTATTATGGGGCTACCTCCATACACAATCTAGAATGGTGATCTACTAGTGCTTCTGTTGATAGAATTGTTGTAAGAAAATTCTACCTAGGGTAAGATCAAGTCCCATCCCTTGGGTTTATCTCCTACCAAACATCTTAGTAGGTTACTCAGACTTATGCTAACAACCTCGGTCTGCCCATCTGTTTGTGGATGGTGTGCAGAACTGAACTTCAATTCTGTCTTTAGCTTCTAACATAAGGTCCTCCAAAAGTACCCCACAAATTTGGTGTCACAATCTGAAACAATACTCTTTGGCAGACCATGTAGCCTCACCACCTCTTTGAAAAACAAATCAGTGATGTGGACTTCATCATGGGTCTTCTGACATGGAATGGAATGTGCCATCTTCAAAAACCTATCAATGACCACAAAGACTGAATCATTCCCTCGTTGTGTTCTTGGAAAACCAAGAACAAAGTCCATACTTATATCCTCCCACAACCACTCTGGTATAGGTAAGGGTTGATATAACCTTGTATTCTGACTCACTCCTTTAGCCATTTGACATACCCTGCATCTTTGTATAAATTTCTTCACATCCTGTGACAATTGAGGCTAATACTAATGCTCATTGATAATGGAAATGGTCTTATCCTAACCAAAATGTCCTGCCATTCCCCCACTATGCTTCTCCTTTATCAAATTCTCAGTCATGGAACTCCTCAGGATACACAATTGACTTTCCTTAAATAACATACCATCCTGGATTATGAAATCCAACCACCCTGTCCTGTCCACTATAATAGGTTCCTTGCAAGCTTTCCAAGCCTCTGCAAAATAAGGATCTTCTGCCTACAATGTCTTAAGTTCATTGAACCCAACCACTTCAATCTGCATCTTTGTCATCAATGTATGCCTCCTACTTAAGGCATCTACAACCCTATTGGATTTTCCACTCCTATGTTTCAAAACAAAGCTATAACTCTACAAAAACTGCCCATTTCAAATGCCTCTAATTTAATTTTCCCTGACTATTTAGGTACTACAAGGCCTAATGATCAGTATATAGAAAAAATTCCTTTAGCAAGAAATAATGTCTCCATTTCTTTAATGCTTGAAATATTGCATAAAATTCCTTATCATATATAAAATACTTTCTCTTGGCATCATTTAACTTTTCAGTGAAATAGGAAATGGGCTTACCTTCTTGGCTCAACACTGCTCCAATGGCACAACCACTAGCATCACAATCTACCTAAAATGCCTAGTTGAAATCTGGGAGGGCTAGAACAAGTTGCTCTATCACCTTCTACTTCAACAATTAAAAACTTTTTGCCACTCTAGTGCTCCACTTGAATTATTTTCTATCCCCTCTCATTGTTTTAGTTAGGGGTCAAAAAATACTACTAAAGTTTCTAATGAACTTTCTATAAAAACTATCCAAACTATGGAAAGATCTCACCTCGGTAGTAGTTCTTGGGGTAGGCCATTCTAGAATAACCTTCACCTTCTCTAGGTCCATCTTGAGATCTTCTGCTGAGATAACAAACCCCAAGTACACTAACTCCTTCACAAAACTGCACTTCTTTAGATTAATCAACATTTTCACTTCTCTTAACTTCTCAAAGGCTCTCTGAATATGCATTAGATGCTCATCAAATGTCTTACTAAAAATCAAAATATCATCTAAATACACAATAACAAAACTTCCCATAAATTCTTTTAGTACCTTGTTCATGAGTTGCATGAATGCGTTTGGTGCATTGGTTAGCCCAAAGGGCATGACTAACCACTTGTACATGCCCTCTTTGGTCTTGAAGGTAGTCTTCCATTCATCTCCCTCTCGAATCCAAATTTGGTGATATCCACTCTTCAGATCAATCTTTGTGAAGTACTGAGCTCCACTAAAACAGTCCCTCAGGTCATCCATCCTTGGCAGGGTAAATTTGTACTTGATTGTGATCTTATTTATGGCTCAGGAATCTATACACATCCTCCACTCCCAATCCTTCTTTGGTGCTAGTACTGTAGGTACTGCACATGGACTGAAACTCTCTCGTATCAAACCCTTTCTCAACAACTCTTGAACTTGTCTGTTCAACTCCTCATTTTCTGTTGGAGTCATTCTATGAGCTATTTTATTTGGAAAACTAGCTCCAGGAATCGAGTCAATCTGATGACTGATCTTCCTTATTGGTGGTAAACCCTCAGGTACATTATCAAAAATAATATCATAAAACTCATCCAACATCCCAGAAACTTCTTTTGGAACCTTCTAACTATCCTCCTTACTCACTCTAGGAATCAATGCATAACACACATGCTCATGGTTCATACCTTCTAAAAATTTTCTTCCATCTACATAAAAAATTCTAGCACTACTACATACCTTTTCTTTGGTCTCCTTTAAGGGTTTCAACTTGTGACGAACCCCATCCTTTGTCAAGGAATAATTGTTTGCATGACCATCATGTATAGCTCACCTATCAAACTGCCACAACCTCCCCAACCACATGTGACATGCATCCATGGGGATGATATCACAGAGTACCTCATCCTGGTAGCTCCCAATCTTGAACTTTACTAGGAACTGTTCATTGACCAAAACTTTGTTGTCTTTCTACAACCAGGCAATCTGATATGGATGTGAGTGCCTTTCCCTCATCAGTTTCAACTTTATGACCATCTCCTCTAACACCAGATTATCGATGCTTCCACCATCAATAATGACATCACAACATTTTCCTTCACACTTGCACCTTGTGCGAAAAAAATTCTTCCTCTGTTTGGGTTCCTTTTCTTTAGTCACTAGGGCTCTCCTAATCACTAGGGCCTCTCCCCTTCAACATCATCTGAATGTTTAGATTGGGCCTCCTCATCTGCATATGCAACCCTTCCACCACCTTCTGGCCTTTTGTCTGCTTTTCCTTGGTGTTGTGGACATTCATAGGCTCCATGCCCTTCTTCACCACACTAGAAACACGTTCCTCTGAAACCACCTCTTCCAGATCCTTGTCCATATCTCCCTCTTCCTCTACCTCTTTGATCACCACTGTTTTGATCATGAGGGCAGTAGAATTTGTCATTCCTTTGGCTTCGACTGGTACCCACATCTTCACTTTTCTTTTCATTATCATTTTGGCTGCCTGAAGGTCTTCCATTACCCCTTCTGCTTTGACCTCCTCATCCTTTTTGCTTGCCATCACATCTTTTGTTCAGTTTCTCTTCCACCTTCAGAGAAAACTAGTACACATCCTCAATGGTGGTCATTCTGACTAGGCTCAACTCCTCCTGAATGCTCAGTCATAACCCATTAAGATATCAGGCTACCTTCTCCCTATTGGCCTCTATGTGATCCATTCTGATGATTATCTTGTGAAAATATTCAGTATATTCTTTCACAGATCTGCTTCCTTGGTTCAACCCTTGTAATTTCTTCAATAGATCTAAGTCGTAGTCCACTGGTATGAACTACTTCTTGAGTTTCTCCACTATGTGATCCCATCTAGTGATCTTTCCTTTTCCTCTTTAATTTCTTTCCAACTGGACCTCTTTCCACCAAATACTGGCATGGCCCTTCAACTTCATTTTCACAAACTTAACTCGATCTGGGTCCTCTATTTACTCATACTCAAAATATTTTTCTACCTCGTTGATCCAATCAATCAACTCTTCTGGGTTCAGACTTTCAGAATAACTAGGGACTTCTGCTCTAGGTCTTTTCCCGATCTTTGAAATGGCCCTTATTAGCCGCATTTGGTCTTGATCAATTGCTTCTTCCTCTTCTACATCTAAACCTTCCTCCTCTCCTTCATCCTCACTTTCCTCCCTTGGGTTTAACCCTCTTCTCAACTGCTCTTAAAATGCGTCAATCTGTCTCTGGAGGGCTACCAATGCATCTCTTTCACTAGCATTTCTGCTGACTCGAACACCTCTAGCACCACCACGCCTACCAAGCATCACTCTTGGAGGCATCTTTCTTGACCTTGACCCACAACCATGGTCCTAGTGTGAACTGCCTCACGATCGGTGATCTGTCCACATGCTCAAGAAAACCTCACTCTGATACCACTTGATGAGGGTGCACCAAAGATTTAGAAAATAACCCACAAACAAGAGGACAATTTTATTATTTAGAAAATGGAACTTCTTACATGCAGAGGATCTCAAATCCCTAAGTTCTACAACACATGCAAGTTACTGAAAGCTACAAAATAACCCTTTCACAATATGCAAGCTTGTCGCCAAAAAGCTAGCCAAAGATTAGAAACCCACCCAGAAATAGAGCTCCTCATTATTTTGGAGCCAAAACGACATTAAAATTTGAGTTTAGGTGGGGTAGCGCCAAAAAATTACAAATTGAAGTTCAAATTTCAAAAGAACATTTGCAATTGTATCTTCTAGAAAATGCGCCAACTTCCCGGGGCCATAACTTTTGATCTGGGACTCCAATTCGCTAACCATTTGAACCGTTGGAAAGGTCTCAAAGTCAATAACATGCTTGAAATCCACTATGCAGATTTTGGTAAATTTTGGGGCCATTATGTAAGGTCTAATTGCCTCAAATCTAACTTAGAAGATTTTCAGGTGCAAATCTAGGAAACTAAAACTGCAATATCTTTCAACCCAAGAATAGAAAATAAAAACCATAAATTGGAAATTTCATTATGATGAAAAGGGTATCCAAAAATGTAAAAACATATAAAAATTGAGAAACTTGAAATTTAACTATTTTTGGGTGATGCAAGATTGCCCTTACACCACTGGATGCTCCTACATCATTTATTAAATTCAAACTAATGCATAATTTATACTTGTGGAAAGATGAGAATACCCTTTAAAAACCCTTTTCATTTCATCAATTTTGGGTAAAAAAAAAAGTCATTAGCCACATACCCTACAAATACCCATCATATTGCCCCTTTTTGGTGCATCATGATCCTATAGAAAATAAACTAAATGTCCAACGAACATGAATTATAAGAAATATGAAAAGTTGCAATTAGCCATGGTTGTTTTGGTGTTCAAGGAAGTAATACAACTATCTTCGAAGACTGTTGCACAGTAGGAGAAATAACAGACAAATCTGATAGTAAGAGCTTGTACTCAGCTTCAAAGTTAAGCTTTGCAACCTTCATTATTATTATTTTCAATCTTGTTTCTGAATTATTTAACTTTGAGTTTTGATTAGAACAATGAAAACAAATGATGTGTAGATGATAGCATTGATAACACACTCAACACCTATTTCAACAGTAGACTCATATTGCAACATGTAAAGTTGGTTTGATGACATTTGTAATAGGCTTGTTGTAGCCTCATCAAAAGAAGTTGCCCAAAGATTGCTTGTGTGGTCTTCAATATTTAGTTTCAATAAATATCAAAAGTCACAGTTAGCTATTGGTGTATGGAATTTTGGGCAGAACCATGTATTTTGTTCATATTGTTCACACTTTTTCTTGCATTTCCTACCATTCACCTCCAATGGGCATGAAACATAATAGAATGCATCCATTTTTATATTTTTTTTATTTCCTTGAGAGTAGCTTGCAAAGTATCTAGCAAGCGAAGGTAGTGATCAAACATATATGCAATAGTGACTCCCCATTTCCCAAAGCAACCTTTTGAGAGACTGCTTGAGAGGCCTCAACAATAGGTGGATCAATATATCCTCTTTTTATCAATGGTTGTGCCTCTAGTATGTCAGTATTTATATATAGAAGAGTCCTTGCAACTGTGCTTAGAACAACTCCATTGAAGTACCCAACATGTGCATTTTTAATAGCAAGGATAAGAGCTAAAACAAGGGTGTACAACCTCTTCAACTCATGACCCTTTTCTTCCTAGTTTGAGCCCCATAAATTAACATCAATTGAAAAGGATGAAAAATCATTAAGTTTAGCAGTCATCCAATTTTTTTGGAACTAATCCTTTCTTTGTATAGTCAGAAGGGTATATGCAAGATCATCATGGAAAAAATAGGCTCTTAAGTGGCAAAAAAAATAGAAAAATCAGAGTTAGGCAATTTGATGTAAAAATTTGAATAAGTTCTCTATATTATTTCAAAAATATGTTAAAATAGAATCTGTAGCAAATTGATTGTATTTTCTAAAATACTAGGTTTGCTTAAAAAAATAAAAAAATATTTTGTGAAATTTTGAAATTTCAATGCAGTGGTACTTAAATTTCAGGGAAGAAATAAGAAGTAGGTGTTTGTTTGACCACCCTAACCACAATAAAATGATAATATTTTTTATAATATTTTAGATATAAGTAGATGAATCATGCCCTGATGTGATGCATATTTTTTTGTAATTTTTTTCCAAGTAAATAATTAATTAAATAATTTTTTAATTACAACTTTTTAAAAAATATAAAAAATCGTATGTCTGACAACCTTAACTTGGTCAAAAATTCATGAAATTCACATTTTCTTTTTTTAATGCTATAGTATGCATAGCATAGAATATGACGCATATTTTGGATTAAAAAAAACTGATATTATTTGAAAGCTATAGATTTTTTTCAATTAGCTTGTCAATCAAGACTTTAGTCATAATTTGAATACAAAATGAATAATAATTACTTATTAAATTCAAATTAAAACATAATTTATATTGATGGAAAGCTTAGAATCTCCTTGAAAACCCTTTTCTTTTCATCAATTTTGGGTAAAAAAATAGTCGTCAGCCACATACCCATCATGATCCTGCACATACCCAAAAGCATTCCTACATGCACCATAGTTGAATAACATCAATTAAACTCTTATTAGTTCAATTTTCAATTTAATTTAATTGGGTGAACATAAATACTTTCTATGGCACAAAGGTCTCATCATCACAGCATTTTAGCATTGAACTTTGATCCAAAATGATTTCCATCTATTTGTTTAACTTATTAAATTTTTTGTCTAGCTGTCTCACCAATCCCTTTGACACATAATAAGTATGTCCCACCTCAAACCTATCATAATGCATGTCTACAATTTCATTAAAGCACATAATCTATAATTTTGTGCCCTCATCTTCAATGATATCAAAGTCGAATACTTTCCCATTGTGCCCTTGCTTGCTATAATGGTGCATATCCCTCCTTTTTGTTACATGACCTTTTATCATTCATTTGGTTTGGTAAACATTCAACCTTTTAATAGGGATGATTTTTGCAAGAGCATCTTGTTTCCTTTGGGATGTATTAATTCCAAAGGTGGAGGATCATTTGGATGGGGATGGCAACTCGTAGCCAAGTTTTTGTTCTTCTTGATCTCTAAATGAGTATTTAGGTTTTCCAATTAGCTGGCAATCTGTCATCTTCACATCTAGGGATAGTATGAAAATTTCCTTGGAATGAAATGAACATTAAATAATTTAAAAGGAAGCACCCACAAACAAGGAAGTAGGAAACTACAAGTACAAGCAAGGCATATGTAATACCCCTTGTGTTGTTACTTTCTAGATACTCTTATGTTGAGTTGTGTACTTGAGTTTGTGATGGTGATTGTTTCACCAATTTAATTTGTGTGGATTTATAGTTTAGTTTGGTTGGATGCACATGATAGTGCTTATGATGAGTAAAGACCTATGATATGTGGTGTTCATACTATTTGGGTATGTTATTTCTTTTATGTGGTACTAAGTTGTGATGATATGGTTTAATGTTTAATTATAGTTATGGATTATGATGTGTATTCTATTGTGTCTTGGTGAAAGGATAGGATAACTTCACTCCTTTGTGAGTGCCCTACTACACTACAACTACCTTTCATGGTGTGTCTATATTGGAGATTTATATGTTATTTGACATTGGTTTTCATGCAAGATGCAAGTACTAGACACCAACTCCACCTGTGTTGTTAGGTCTAAGCATGTCCCACAAACCTAATGGGTGTGAAGTTTAAAAAAAGGAGTTGATAAGGAAGTGTCCTTGTCTAACTTTGTCACCCCATTGTTGTGTCTAATGGTCTCATTCATCCATGACCCCATCTTCGTTTCGGTATTCTTTTGTGTTGGTCGTTTATTTCAATCTTTGTTTAATGTGTTGTTTAGTTAATGTTTATGTTTGATATTTCCTTTGTAGATTATTAATGCTATTTAATTAAAATAATTAAATAGTTAGGCGAATGTTCCTAAGTTAATTGTTAAATTTAAATTTATTAAGTTTTAAAAGTTGCTAAATTAAATGTTGATTATTTAATTAAAGGATAAATAAATAAATTAAGTAGATAATATTGTTTATAATTATAAATTGTCATTTTGTAAACTGAAATAATATAATTTAATGATTTTCTATTAATTATTAACTTGAGGATAAATATTGAAACAAAAATATTTTTTATTAATTTTTGTGTGATAATTATAAGTTTTAAAATCAAATAAAAATAAAAGCAAAATATTTTATTCAAACTCGAAAAAAATTAGGAAAAGAAGAAAAAGGACGAATTCATGTTCACTTTCTTTTCAAAAATTAAAAAGGCAATGTAAACTTACTAGTTTGATTGATTTTTGTTTTCAAAAATTAAAAGTTTTTCTTTTAGGTAATTGGAAAAAGAAAGAGAAGTTTTCTTAACTTGTATTTTTCCGGTGTGGTTTTAAAGAAGAAACTGGTTTACAAAATATTCTGGCTCTATTGTCTTTCTTTGTGAAAATTTATACAAAATTGGGTTTCATGGAAAAATTTGGAAAAAAAATGCTAAGGAATGAAGGAGAAATTCATGAAGGGTTTTTTCAAAAGACCAAGGAGGAGTTTTCCACATATGTCACTCCATTATAGAGTGTATGACTCCAAGTTCTATAATTTCTTATCTTTTTTAATGACTGTTGAAAATGAATGTCTAATTTTTCCATATTTGAAATGTTGATCAAATTTAAAAAGGGTTATGTCTCTTGAAAATTGATTCTTGCTTGAATAATGAGGGTCTAAAAATTTAATTGAAATATGACAATCTATTGTTTGGCTAAATGCAAAGCCTCACCGTCAAATAAACGAGTATGAGTTTATGTTTTTTTTTCATCTTTACTTTTAAATGGATTTAGATGAGGAATAAAATTTGCTAGTTGGGTCTTGGTTTGTCTCTGTTGTTCTTTACCCATAAGTTACTCTTCTTTTCTTGTGTTTTTATTTGATCTTGGCATCTATTTATTTAATCTGATAAATTCTATTTGTTATACTTTTGTGTTGGAGAAATTGCAAATTCTTATAAAAAAAATTGTGTTCCTATTGAAGTACGTTGCTATCAATTTTGGGAAAACAATATTCTATTAAAAAGTGCTTGTTTGAGAAAATTATATTCTTTAAAAATATATATATATTCATAAATTATATTCTATTGGAATATATATATATATATATATACTTTTTTTTTCTAAGAAAACTAGATTCTTATTTTAAAAAATATATATATTATATTTTGTGGAGGATGAAATTATGCATATTGGATTGTGTTTAGTTGTTTTTTTCCATTATGGGTTGAGGGGGGGTTGACTTTAGCCACACCCCAATCCCACACCTTATTTCCATGCCTGTGTTTGGGGACTACGATGGAGTCGTCCCTTGGCTACACACAACAACCAAGAGACTGCTGCACAACAGTCCCTTGGCTACTGCGCATAACCTTGGGAGAGGCCACAACCTCCATATATGTGAGGTTTGTAGCCTCCCTATATATTATTTTTTTATTTGTTAATTTATATATTTTTTAATATATATACATATGTATATATGTATATATGTATATATATAAGTTTTGTTTTATTATTTAAATATGCAGATTTTAATTTTAGATTTATAATGTATATATACATAGGGACATGTATATATATATACTTGGTGCAAATATTAAAATCATATGATGTTTAATTGTAATCCCTATTTTTATTTTGTAATTGGATGATTTAAAAACAAGTGTATTTAATAATTACATTGAAGGATTTTCGTTAAAATATATATATGTATAAATTTTTTTGGATAAATTAGATGTTTACATTTAATGGAATATACTATGCAGTTGCTAGTAGAAACTGGATAGAAGTAATTTTAGAATTTGGAGAAATTGATTTTTAATATTATATTTTCCTCAAAAAAGTTTCTTTTGGAAAATGGGGTTAGAATGTTGCTATGGATATTCTCTAAAAATGTGATTGTTTGTAATGCCCTGCCATGCAACCCTAGAGGAAGTTGCAATTGACTACTTAAATGCACCATTTTTATTTTATTTTGTTTAAGTACAAATAACATGTCAGATGAATACACATTTCCAACAACCTCTAAGGCCATGAGACAAGGATTACTTTAAAACCCAAACAACAACAAACATAAAAATAAACCGAAACATTAAACACTTACAAAATTAAGATTACATACATCCCATACAAGATAAATTAGAACAAGGAAAATAAATACCTCAAGATTCCAATTAACAACATTTAGACAATAAGATTACAACACTCATTCCCCGAATGAGGTAAATCTAATAATCATGATTACAATTTACAAATTCCACCTTGATAACAAATGAGGGGTAATAAAATACAATAAGAACTGAGAGAATAAGGCATGAGAAGAAACTGATTCCCATGAGTTCTCCAATTGGAAATCACGACCATACGAACAAGAAGTATCAACAGATTAGGATGCATGCCACCTGACCATGCAGAACCCAAAGGCCCCACTCCCTCCATGCTAGTAGATAGTAACAAGGATTTCCTAGACAAGACCATCTACCACTAGACACAGGCTATCACAAAAACTAAACTGTGAACAAGAAAATATACCGCATCACTTAACATCATGATTACAATCACTGTACAATAAAAAAACCCATGGTACAACACCATACCAACTATTTTCATAGGAGGAGTGTCATCACAAAGGTTGCATGGGATCTCCTGGCAAGTCTTCCTAGGTCTCGGCCCCCCTTTAGGGATATCATGGAAACCTCAACCGACTCTCGGCCCCACATGTACACCAGAGCGAAATCGATTATCTCTCGTAAAGACAAGATAACGATCTTGCCATTCAAGGCCTTCCTGACTCATCTCAAGTCTCGTACAAGCCCTTGAGCCAATGAGCGAGGCTAAATTATCTTATTAATGTTCAAGCTACTCTATCCCTAGTATAAGTTATTTTAATTTTCACTTAGTTAACTGACTCTCACACGAGTTATCTTGGAACCACTTTTGGCCCGACAATCGTTGAAAGCCACTCCCCTATTGACAACACATAACTCAACCACATGCCAAGGGTAGACAATGCACTAACACCGATCACAAATAACCAAAACACCTGAATAGGTAACACATCACTACAGATGTACAAAACTGAAACCAAAGCGTGCACTATCCAAGGCTAACACAAGGTTGACTAACATAATGATAACCCACATAACGAACTGAAAACACAACTCAACCTTTAAACAAAAGGTCACACATCCCATATGAAGAACCAGGTTTCCACTGATACAATTCTCATGCACTACCCAAGAAAGACAATAACCAATCACAAGGGAAACAATCATCATCTCAAGAAACACAACTGGAAGACTTACATGATCAACAAGAAATGACTTAAAGTCAACAATCATATAATCACACATTCTTTAAATGCCAAAAGATGTAATTTTGACAAACAAAATTTTCTCATAACACGAAAACCAAAGTACATAACAAAGGTTGACTCATGTATAACCACCATACTAATAAATGAACCCATATTTGGAAGACTCTCAAAACATTCACTCTCATTCCACAACATCGAAGGTGAACAATTAAACACTGAAAACATTTCAGACAAATAGGTAAGCTAATGTTCAGATTTCCTAAATCCAGTCAAACACAGATTTCATGACTTGCATTTATCCAATCAATTGATCTCATTTCTTTTTATGACATTGAAATATTTAAAGAACAGATCATTTACTCTAAATTTCATAACCATATTCATAATCAAAACACTTTAATAATGCAACTATCTAGTTAAAATTTAAATCAACCGTTCTCTCTAAGTTTCATGATCACATACTATAGATAAATCACTTGATTAATAAATCATTTAGATTAATCAATAAGTTCATCCTTTACTCTCAGTTCCACAATCATATTCTATAATTAAACATCTTGAAAAAGAATAAACATTTAGATTAAATAATTTAGTCTTGCTTTCAACTTACCATTAAATAAATCAACTAAATCTTATCTCTACTTGAATTCAATTATATTCCAAAATGAATATACCTAATAGTGAGTTAAGCATGTTGACCACTTAAGGAGTTTAAACCAATAATTATATTTCGTTTCTCAATCACATATCTTAATAAAATCAACCTTTGAAGTATAATCATTCAATTATTTAAAATCTCCTTTTTTTTCCAATACATCATTTGACTATTAAAAAAATTCAACGTTCTAAATAATTCTTCTGAATATAGAATCTACTTTTGCTTCGATTATGTAACAATTTCATCCTAAGATGATCTATATTTTAAATTTGTCTATTTAATTTCATTTGCCTCAGTTATCCATAATAATCAAAATCAAATTATAAATAAATGAAACTTTTGAAAAATAAAGTCCTCTAATTAAAATAAATCCTTCATTGACTCTAAGTTCTTCAATTATGTTCCATAATCAAAATTTAACGAATAAAACCATCTGATTGAACTAAATCATCCATTATCTCTAAGTTTCACTATTATGTTCAACGTCAAGATATTTTCAACAAAAACATTTAAATTAAACCATTTAATCCATATTTCATCATAGACTAAATAAATTGATCAAAGTCAATATTTTAAGTAAAACGTTTGATCACACGTCATTTACGTTTCGACTATAACAATGAAATCCACATCTTAACCCCTTATAATAGATAATTAATTTAACATTTAAATATGTGCCACTAAAATGTCAATTTATACCCCAAGGTTTTTCAAATAATTATACCAGATAACAAAATCAAATCTTAATAAGAAAGCATTTATATATTTTTCAACTATGATGATAATCTAACCCCTTTTTATACATATTTTCCAATTTTGAATTTACCCTTAAAAAAAAAATACATTATATTTTATATAATATATAATATAAAATAATATTAAATATTATATATATTATATAAAATATAATATAAAATAATATTCATAAAATTATTTTAAAATTAAAAGTAATTTTCAAAATTATTTAAAACACAAGAAAAAGGGCCGAAGCCCTGGGCACACAACCCTACCTCCCACCGGGCGGCGGTGGCTGTGTTCACACAGCTCGCCTCCCTGCCAGGTGGCAATGGCTATGTGTTCCCACACAGCAAACGCCTCCCATCGGGCGGCGGCCGCGGCGATAGTGGTGGTGGGGGTTGGTCTCCCCACCCCACAATAAATTACATTTTAAATTTTTTTTTCATTTCCCCCTATTCTGGTAAAAACCAGAATGAGAAATTTTAACATGGGAAGTAAACAAGCATTTTCCTTTGAATAGGGAAATTTTCAATAAACATTTATAGTTCAAATTGAGAAACAAGCAATACATTTTGCAAAAATCAAACAAATTTACCCAAACAACAAGAGGGTTTAAAGATTTAATTTGAAGAGGAGTTTTCTTTTGGGTTTTCATTTCGAAATCTCAACCATTTTGCAAGTTTTCAAAGAAATAAATCATGGGTTTTGGGTAAGTGCACCGAAATGGTCACACTTTTGTGGCCAAATTAACAAATAACGCATTCGCATTATAACGTGTTTGCGTTATAGTTTTCTTTGCAAATTTGCTTTGTTATTTGCCTTGGAATACCAACCCAAAGGCTTGGAGGGTATTTCTAAAGACCAAAGACGTGTTTTTTCAAAATTCAACAAATTTTCACATAATCGGGTTCATGCTCACCATCAAGATTGCATCTGGTTCAATATCAAGAAAATCGAACACATGGGTAATGTTAGGTTCTTTATTAGCTTTCCAACGATGTAATTTTTTTCACTTTCTAACAATGTCAAGCCTTTCATCCATAATTTCTTTTTGTTTGTATGTCCGTTTTTCTTCAAAAAGTGTTTGGTATTTTTTTCGCTATAAATTAACTGTTCATCAAAATTTGAAATAAATTACATTTTTAGAAACTAGACTTCATTCTACAATTTAAATTAAAAAAGTTTTAAAAAAATCTATTAGTTTCAAAAAATTTAGGGGAGCACGGCCAAAATTCTGCTTTTAGGAAGTGCCCACTTAGAAAATTAATAAAAATTAAATATTCATTAAAAAATTATCATAAAATATCCAGTCCCTATACTGTTATCTAACCCATTTGGGCGATTTTAAAAATACTACAAAAGGTCCACCGTGCTCAGGTCACACAAGAGTTGATATGTTATGTTTTTCACAAAAACAACAGAAATTTGTGTGTGTCCCTCTTTTGAACCCCTTAATCTCAACCATTTTCAAAATAAATTAGTAGTTTAGAAAGTAGACTCTTCCTTGTTTTTGTTCCATCTAAAATTTTGAGTGTAGCTATCTCAATTTCACGTCCAAGGTCGATTTCCCGATTTCAGAAAAAGTGGCCACTTAAGCCCCTTTTTGGGAACCATCTTGCGCTTACCCTTTTATTGGATTCAATCAACCTTTCAAAGATTTCTCACACAATCAACTAGATTTTCAAACATGCATTACAAAGATTAAACTATTTTCAAAATAAACAAAACAAGAACAAAGAGGAGCCTGGTTTCTTCCTCCAAAACTTGAAGCCTTCAAACATGGAGCTTTCCAATTCCTCCATTGAATCCATCCCAAGCAAAAATCTCCACCTCCTTAACAAATCCAAGTAAAGCCACCAACAAACTCTACATCCAAGTTCAAAACCCATCCCCTCAAAAAGAACAAAAATCCTAAAAATAGAGTTTCCCCAAATTATTCACAAATTGAAATTCAAATTAAATTTCAATTTTCAAATTAAAAAGAAACAAATATCTTTTACCAAAAAAGTCAACTATTTCCAAAAAAATATCTTTTCTACAAAGTCATTGCATTTTGAATCATTTGAATTTTAAATAACTTAAAAAAAAAATTCTATTTTCCAAATAGAATGTAATACCTTTTAATTTAATTTAATTTAATTTTTTTTCTCTTCAATAAAAGAATTTTAAACTTTTAACACTTTTAATTCGAAAGAAATAACTTAATCAATTCACACAATTAATTTAATTAATCAATAAAATAAATCTAATCAAAGATTAGATTATTTTATTAATTAAATTAAATTAATTAATAAAGTAAATAACATTCCTAACATTATAACCAAATATATTTAAGCCACAGATTAATAACACAAGCCATTATAACTCGAATTTAATTAAAGACCAAGGTGACCTGGGCAACATGAAACAACCAAACCCGACTACAACCCGACGACACACTGTGACTAGGGTAACGACTTGACACAAAAAACCTAGCTACTATCTAATTGTTGTTCGCTGGCTTTGGCTATATTCTACTCTTTGTGATGCATAATCAAATACTTAATATTATACAATTTATATTGTTATCCAAAACACATTCTTCACTATTATATATATAATATTGATTAATTAATCATTCACGTTTTGTGGTGGAGGCTTTGATTGAGTTTGTTACTACAAGTTTTTTGTGTTTTGAGGTTTTTCCATCTAGGTCATTGTTGCAAGAAATATTTATGTGGCAATGGCTGGAATGGAATAAAAGAGTAAATGTTATGCAATTGATATTGTTTTACACAAGGAACTGTTCATTGTTGTTGTCTGGACAAGGCTATACTGTCTCATTTTTGGCCTCCATTCAATGTGGCTAGAAAAGGAAGTTTGTAGATTTTGTTTTAATTTTTATATTAAAAGAATTTGTTGAATCAATAGAGAAGGCTAGTGAAATGGCATCAACATTAATTTTTTAATGGTTTCCGTGTAGTGACAATAGGTATAAGTAGTAGCTACCTTTTCAAGTAGTCACAAAGATAATAAATGCATTGATTTGTTTAAGAGAGGGTCTCGCTATGAAAAAAAACTATATTGTTTCAATTTTTGATAACACAATGTTGGGTGTCATTCTCTAGGCTTATCTTGTTGTTCAAGATAGCTATCACCAATGGAGCAAGCATGCATTAGATACACATTCCTAGTTGTTATTTCTTCATCCTTAGAAAAGAATTTGTCAAAGTGATGGATTGTATACTGTCATAAGGAAAACTTAATAGGCACTTCTGTATAGATGGTTAGAGGCTATTTTCTGTGTTTTCACGAAACGATGTTTGCAAAAACAAATAAAAAGTGTCACCTATAATTTAATTTTTTCCAACCCTTTTTTGGGATAAGAATGTAGTGGTTTGCATGGGTCTATGAATGCCAATTTTTTTGTTGGCTTCTTTCTATGACCTCCATTTTCTAGCTATGTTTGCAATAGAATAAAATTCTTAACATAATCCAATTTTCTTTTGTAGTTTGTTGCTTTCTAGCTTGTGTTATTTATATCCATTGGTTTTCCAAGAAATTTTTTTGTCCTTTGTGTGACGAACAATGTATATGTATGCATGTATGTATGTGTGTGTGTGTGTGTGTGTATGTATATATAGATACACTTACATAAATGTATTCACTATCACCCTATCAAAAATTGGAATAGTACAACCTCTTGAGCACCACCTGATTGAAAAGAATTCCTTTTGGAAAACAACATTAACTCTATAATATCACCTATTTTATTATGCATTGTACTTGAAAGTATATAGCCAAAGCTAGACAACAACAATTAGCATTGGGCTATGGGAAACATTGGTTGGAATTTTTGTTGGCCTTCATGGTTCTAGGTCTCAGGCACCGTATCGTGTAGTAGGTGTTTTTTTGATTTTTTTTTAATTTAAAAAGAGTTTGGCATGACGATAAAGGAGGCCATCGAAATGGCATCAACATTAATCATTGTATGGTTTCCATGTATTATTGATGGTTCAAGTAACATCTATGTTTAAAGACCTCATAGAACAAAGCGAATGTCTGTACAATTTTCAATAATGTATTGTGCATATATATATACAAATATACATATATATTTAAATACATATATATATATATATATACACATATATATACATATATATACAAATACATATATATACACACACATATATACACACATACATATATATATACACATAAATACACACACACACACACACACACACACACACACACACACACACATATATATATATATATATATATAACAATTATCACAACTGACACCTTTTGCAACCACCAACCTACAACCACCTTCAAAAAATTTCCATAGCCATGGTGGGTTGTGATAGTTCTATGTTCATTTTTAGTAGGCCATGGAGAAAGGATAGAGGGAAGAGAAACCAAGTGGGAAGAGGTGTAATTGAAGGAAGTCATAAGACGTGCATATGAGAAAAACCATTCATGAATTATTTCTAAGACAATTTTATGTTATTTTCGAAAGGGGATTGTTGATTGTTGCTTTGTAGCTTACTATAAATTTCTTTGTTTATGGGTTTTTTGTAGCCACCATTGGTGGAAGGAAATACTATTTCTTTATTGTGTTTGATGTGTTCAGTAACCTCCACCCACCCTCACAAAAGTTGTACATACAAATCTTAATCTAGGTTGCACCCTCACAAAAGCTTACCCTCATTGCTCACAACTCCCATATCAGGTATAGCAAGAGAAGGAGACCAAACAATACCTTGTTGAAAATCTCCAAGACATTTGTTTTGTTCCATGAGGCTTTAAACAACAACTATCATTACAACTATCACCAACACACACAAATCATATAGATATAAATATACAAACATGTATATATGTAGATATATATATAGTAGTTGTAACAATGGAGGGAAAGCCTGTATGAAGGTGCAAGTGTGTGTAGCGGTAATGGTTGGTGTACACACACACACACATATGTATTGAGAGGAACCAAAAAATATTCAATGATGAATGAAAGTAGAAGTATATACTCATTTCTCAACATACTATATGTGTGAATATATGTAGATTTTTGTCTCTATATGTGTGTGTGTGTTTCTGTGTGTGTGTGTGTGTGTATGTATTAGCATTAGCAATGTAATTCCATTGTAGACATGGCTACAAAGTTGAATGAGTAAATAGAGTCCCATACCCAAAAAATTGGTGTGTGAAGGCCATGTGAAGACATATTGTTTTTTCCTCAACAAAACCTAATTGAAAATTAAAACAATTTGGGTTCACCAAAAGAATATTTTTTTTCCTTTTTTTGAGTTTCTTGTGTTGAATTCACATGTTTATGCAAATTTTTTCAACTAGCTGGCTCTTGAAACCAATATTGTTTCATTTTGTTGATTGTTTGAAAGACTATATAGTTTCATGGTTTTCGGTAGGTGGGTGATTGTTGGATATATTGTTTCATTTATGGCTTCCATTTTCCATGAATGGTTCCAAAATAGTGAATTTGGTATTTTTTTGGTGAATTTTGATATCAAGATTTATTCTATTCTAAGGGTTCTGGTATGCGAGTGACTGTTAGCAATATTGTTTCATTTATATGCACATTAGTACCTACATTAAGTACAGTATAAAGCAAGACAACTCTTTCATTTCACACTTTATATAAAATTGGATAAACAACAGCTACAATAACAAGTAGTGCAAGCACATGCATACCATACAACAACTAATCTCAAAAATAGCCAGCATTCAAGGGACCAAACATCCACACAAAATTTTCCCTCAATTGACTAGTTGAGGAGGGTATTAATTCAAATCTTTTGCTGCCTATAATAATTCCTTGCTTCAGGCTACACAATATATTATAGCAAACAAAAGGTTTGAATTCCTAGCCTTCTTGTTTAGGAAAATGAGAGAAAATTCCATCTAGATGTTTTTTCTCTTTATAATTATGTGATGAGGGCACAGCCCGAGACATAGAAAATAACCCACAAACAAGAGAATAATTTTATTATTAGAAAATGGAGCTTCTTACATATAGAGGATCTCAATCTCCAAGTTCTACAACACATGAAAGTTATAGAAAGCTACAGAATAACCCTTTTGCAATATGCGAGCTTGTCCCAAAAAAGCTACCCAAAAATTAGAAACCCCCCCATAAATAGAGCTCATCTTTAGTTTGGAGCCAAAAAAAATTCAAATTTGAGTTTAGGCGGTTTAACGTCAAAAATTTACAACATGAAGTTCAAATTTTAAAAGAGCATTTGCAATTGTATCTTCTAGAAAGTGCGCCAATTTTATGGGGCCATAACTTTTGATTCGGGTCTCTGATTCATGAACCTTTTGAATTGTTGGAAATGTCTTGAAGTCAAAACACGCTTGAAATTTGCTACACCAATTTTGAAAAGTTTTGGGGCCATTTCGGGAACTCTAAGTGCCTCAAACCTAACTTAGAAGATTTTCAGGTGCAAATCTGGGAAACTAAAACTACAATATCTTTCAACCTAGAAACAGAAAATAAAAATCGTAAATTGGGAATTTCATTATGATGAAAAGGTATCCAAAAATGTAAAAACATTTAAAAATTGAGAAACTTGAAATTTAACTATTTTTGGGTGATGCAAGATTTCCCTTACACCACTGGATGCTCCTGCATTAGACACCCAGGGTAATTTGAGAAGTGACCCCATCACATCTTAGATGGTGGAGGAAAAACCCAAATGGTCAACCTCTACCTTAGGAAACCATGATGAATCTTCAACAGGCCTTTATTTTCATTTCACTAGATATTCTTCATACTTCCTATTCCTGGTACTCCTTCCCACACGACTATCCAGGATTTCTTCAATCTCCTCCTTTTCTGCAGTAGGTGTTGGAATCCTACACTGTTCCATTGTTGGTACTTCCACTGTGCCACCTTCATGATACTCTGTAAAATATGAAATTTTGAACATAGGGGAAATGTTGAATCCATCTGGAAACTCTACCTCATATGCATTCCCTAAATCATGCCTATTCAAAATTTTATAGGGACCGAACTTCATCTTCAATTTGTTATATGTTTCAACTAGAAACCTTTCTTTCCTCAAGTGGACCATCACTTCATCACCAATTTGAAACTCCTTATACCTCCTCTTCTAATCTACCTTAGCCTTATATTGCATATTCATCTTGTTAATATGTTCTCTTACCTTCTCCTGTATATTCTTGATGTGTTCTGCAAAATCTTTGGCTTCGGCACTTATTTTCTTCTCTTGGTCCATCTTCCAAAATTCTAGAGCTGTTCTGGGGCTACCTCCATACACAATCTGGAATGGTGATCTATCAGTGCTTCTGTTGATAGAATTATTGTAAGAAAATTCTTCCTGAGGTAAGATCAAGTCCCATCCCTTGGGTTTATCTCCTACGAAACATCTTAGTAGGTTACCCAGACTCCTGTGAACAACCTCTGTTTGCCCATCTATTTGTGGATGGTGTGCAGAATTAAACTTCAACTTTCTCTTCAGCTTCTTCCACAAGGTCCTCCAAAAGTACCCCAGAAATTTAGTGTCATGATGTGAAACAATACTCTTTGGAAAACCATGTAGCCTCACCACCTCTTTGAAGAACAAGTCAACAATGTGGACTACATCATGGGTCTTATGACATGGAATGAAATGTGTCATCTTCAAAAACCTATCAACCACCACAAAGACTGAATTATTCCCTCATTGTGTCCTTGGAAAACCAAGAACAAAGTCCATGTTTATATCCTCCATGACCTCTTTGGTATAGGTAAGGGTTTATATAAGCCTGTATTCTAACTCACTCCTTTAGCCATCTGACATACCTTGCAGCTTTGTACAAAATTATTCACATCATGTGACAACTAAGGCCAATAATAATGCTCATTAATAATGGAAATGGTCTTATCCTGACCAAAATGTCCTGCCATTCCTCCACTATGCTTCTCTTGTATCAGGTTCTCCCTCATGGAACTCCTCAGGATACACAATTAACTTCCCTTAAATAACATGCCATCCTAGATTATGAAATCTAGCCACCTTGTCCTGTCCATTGTAATAGGTTCCTTGCAAGCTTTCCAAGCCTCTACAAAATGAGGATCTTCTACATACAGTGTCTTGAGTTCATTGAACCCAACCACTTCAATCTGTATCTTTGTCATCAATGTATGCCTCCTACTTAAGGCATCTGCAACCCTATTGGACTTTCCACTCCTATGTTTCAAAACAAAGGTATAACTCTGCAAAAACTCTACCCATTTCAAATGCCTCTGATTTAATTTTCCCTAACTATTTAGGTACTGGAAGGCCTGATGATCAGTATATAGAACAAATTCCTTCGGTAACAAATAATGTCTCCATTTCTTTAATGCTTGAACTATTGCATAAAATTCATAATCATATACAAAATACTTTCTCTTGGCATCATTTAACTTTTCACTGAAATAGGCAATGGGCTTACCTTCTTGGCTCAACACTGCTCCAATGGCACAACCAGCATCACAATCCACCTGAAACACCTTGTTGAAATCTAGAGGGCTAGAACAAGTTGCTCCCTACCGCCTTCAATAGTTCAAAACTTTTTGCCGCTCTAGTGCTCCACTTGAATTCTTTTCTATCCCCTCTCATTGTTTCAGTCAGGAGTCCACAAATACTACTGAAGTTTCTAATGAACTTTCTAGAAAAACTAGCCAAACCATGGAAAGATCTCACCTCGGTAGCAGTTCTTGGGGTAGGCCATTCTTGAATTTCCTTCACCTTCTCTGGGTCCATCTTGAGACCTTCTACTGAGACAAAAAACCCCAAGTACACTAACTTCCTCTTCAAAAAACTACACTTCTTTAGATTAATCAACAATTTCTCTTCTCTTAACTTCTCAAAGGCTCTCTGAATATGCATCAGATGCTCATCCAATGTCTTACTAAAAATCAAAATATCATCTAAATACACAATAACAAAACTTCCCATAAATTCTTTTAGTACCTCATTCATGAGCTGCATGAATGGGCTTGGTGCATTGGTTAGCCCAAAAGGCATGACTAACCACTCATACAGGCCCTCTTTGGTCTTGAAGGAAGTCTTCCATTTGTCTCCCTCTCAAATCCAGATCTGGTGATATCCACTCTTCAGATCAATCTTTGTGAAGTATTGAGCTCCACTCAAATAGTCCATCAGGTCATCCATCCTTGGTAGGGGAAATCTGTACTTGATTGTTATCTTGTTTATGGCTTGAAAATATGTACACATCCTCCACTCTTTATGCTTCTTTGGTGCTAGTACTGCAGGCACTGCACATGGACTAAAACTCTCCCTTATCAAACCCTTTCTCAACAACTCTTGAACTTGTCTATTCAAGTCTTCATTTTTTGCTGGAGTCATTCTATGAGTTGCCTTATTTGGTAAACTAGCTCCAGGAATCAAGTCAATCTGATGACTCATCTTCCTTATTGGTGGTAAACCCTAAAGTACATTATCAAAAACAATATTCTGAAACTCATCCAACATCCCAAAAAATTCTTCTGGAACCTTCTCACTATCCTCCTTACTCACTCTAGGAATCAATGCATAACACACACGCTCATGCTTGATACCTTCTAAAACATTTCTTCCATCTACATAACAAATTCTAGCACTACTGCATACCTTTTCTTCGGTCTCCTTCAGGGGTTTCAATTTGTGACGTCCCCATCCTTTGTCAAGGAATAAATTTTTGCATGGCCATCATGTATAGCTCGCCTATCAAACTACCATGACCTCCCTAACAACATGTGACATGCATCCATGGGGATGATATCACAGAGTACCTCATCATGGTAGCTCCTAATCTTGAACTTTACTAGGCACTGCTGATTGACCAAAACTTTGTGGTCTTTCTGCAACCAAGCAATCCGATACGGATATGGGTGCCTTTCCCTCTTCAGTTTCAACTTTGTGACCATCTCCTCTCACACTAGATTATCAGTGCTCAAATTTTCAATAATGACATCACAACATTTTCCTTCACACTTGCATCTTGTATGAAATAGAATCTTCCTTTGTTCTAGTTCCTTTTCCTTAATCACCAGGGCTCTCCTAATCACTAGGGCTTCTCCCCTTTTAGTATCATTGGAATGTTCAGATTGGGCCTCCTCATTTGCATGCACAACCCTTCCATGACCTTTTGGCCTTTTGTCTACCCTTCCTTGGTGTTGTGGACATTCATAGGCACGATGTCCTTCTTCACCACACTGGAAACATGTTCCTCTGAAACCACCTCTTCTAGATCCTTGTCCATATCTCCCTCATCCTCTACCTCTTTGATCACCACTGTTTTGATCATGAGGGTAGTAGAAGTTGTCATTTCTTTGGCTTTGGCGGGTACCCACATCTTCACTTTTCTTTTCATCATCATTTTGGCTTCCTGAAGATCTTCCATTTCCCCTTCCGCTTTGACCTCCTTGTCCTTTTTGCTTGGCATCAAATCTTTTGTTCAGCTGCTCTTCTATCTTCAGAGAAAACTGACACGCATCCTCAATGGTAGTCATTCTGACTAGGCTTAACTCCTCCTGAATGCTCAGTCGTAACCCATTAAGATATTGGGCTACCTTCTCCCTATTGGCCTCTGTGTGACCCGTTTTGATGATTATCTTGTAAAAATATTCAGTATATATTCTTTCATAGATTTGCTTCCTTGCTTCAACCCTTACAATTTCTTCAATAGATCTAACTCGTTGTGCATTAGTATGAATTGCTTCTTCAGTTTCTCTAACATGATCCCATCAGGTGATCTTGCCTTTTCCTCTTCAATTTCTTTCCAACTGGACCTCTTTCCACCAAATACTGGCATGGCCCTTCAGCTTCATTTTCGTAAACTTACCCCGATCTGGGTCCTCTATTTCCTCATAATCAAAATATTCTTCTAGCTCGTTGATCCAGTCGATCAACTCTTCTGGGTTCAGACTTCCAGAATAATAGTGGACTTCTGCTCTGGGTCTTTTTCTGATCTTCAAAGTGGCCCTTATTAGTTGCATTTGTTCTTGATCAATTAATTATTATTCCTCTTCTACATTTGAACCTTGTTCCTCTCCTCCATCCTCACTTTCCTCCCTTGGGTTTAACCCTCTTCTCAACTGCTCTTGTAATGCGTCAGTCTGTCTCTGGAGGGCTGCCAGTGCATCTCTTCCACCAGCTTTTCTATTGTCTCAACCACCTTTGGCACCACCACACCTACCAGCATCACTCTTGGAGGCATCTTTCTTGACCTTGACCCACAACCATGGTCCTGGTGTGAACTGCCTCACGATCGGCGATCTGTCCACATACTCAAAAAAACCCGCTTTGATACCACTTGATGAGGGCATAGCCCAAGACACAAAAAATAACCCACAATCATGAGAATAATTTTATTATTTATAAAATGGAGCTTCTTACATGCAGAGGATCTCAATCCCCATGTTCTACAACACATGCAAGTTACAGAAAGCTACAAAATAACCCTTTCGCAATATGCGAGCTTGTCCCCAGAAAGCTACCCAAAAATTAGAAACCCACCCATAAATAGAGATCCTCATTAGTTTAGATCCAAAACAACATTCAAATTTGAGTTTAGGTGGTTTGGCGCTGAAAATTTACAACATGAAGTTGAAATTTGAAAAGAGCATTTGCAATTTTATCTTCTAGAAAGTGCACCAACTTCCTGGGGCCATAACTTTTGATCTGGGTCTCCGATTCACGAACCGTTTGAACTATTGGAAAGGTCTCAAAGTCAATAACGCACTTGAAATTAGCTATACCTATTTTGGAAATTTTTTGGGCCATTCTAGGAAATCTAAGTGCATCATATCTAACTTAGAAGATTTTCAGGTGCAAATATGGGAAACTAAAACTGTAATATCTTTCAACCCAGGAACAAAAAATAAAAACCATAAATTGGGAATTTCATTATGATGAAAAGGGTATCCAAAAATGTAAACACATCTCAAAATTGAGAAACTTGAAATTTAACTATTTTTGGGTGATGCAAGATTGCCCTTACACCACTGGATGCTCCTGCATCTTTATGATTAATCCATTTGCATATCAAGGAAAAAATATGGTATACATATCTATTTAGATATAGAAGTTTGTACATAAAAAAATATTTGGATTTTTACATATAGATATTTATATATCTACCTATATGTGTGTCCTCTTGATTGACCCTTATGGTGTCTATTTGAAGATTTGATGGGAAATTTTTTCCCTCTCAACACCTTCTTATCCTAATCAAGCACCATATGAAGCATCACTTGTAATTCCCCTCCATTTTCCTTGTTTGGACAACTTCTAGGATTTCATCTAGATTTTATGAGGTGGTTTATCTTGACTTTATGTTGCTGTTTGATAAAAATTTTGACACTGTTGGATGTTACTTGGACATGGTGATATTTTTATGAGTTGATGTTGTGACTAATTATTTTTTTATAATGTCAGATTAGCATAGTTGTTATTTGAGTTAAATATTGACGTATGCTTATTTATTGTTTAATTGATATTTTATCTCATTAGTTGATGTGACATTGTATTGGTGAAGAGAATGGTATTGCATCTCTCACTTGTGAGTGCCCTATGATTTCCATGATTCTCTCTTCATGTTGTGTATGAAATTACTATCAATATACATGTACAACATTTTCTTGTTTGCAAGATTGTAGGTATAGGACATTAGCTTCAACTGGTTTCACAGGTCTGAGCATGTCCACTACTCAATAGTAATATTGGGAGATAGTAATGGGATAGCTAGTCATACCTTTACCCTAGTATAGTGTGTCGTTAGTTTGATTCTTGGTTTTAGCCTTATCATTGTTGTTTTGGGTATTTTATTATTGTGCAAGTTTAATTTGGTAGATTAAATGTGTATTGATTTATATATTTAATTAATTCAATTATTGTTGTGAAGGCTTTAGAAGAAATAAATTAATTAATTTAATTTAGTTATGTTGTTGAGTAATTTTTATTATTAAAAATAAATGGTAATTAAATAAATAAGAGTTATTAAATTGGTTTCAATTAGTAAATTGTTTTATTTTATTTAAATGCATCTGGTTGGAAAATATCTTTGGTTGTTGAGTGAAAAGATATTTTGATGAGATAACTGTGAGTTAGAAAATTGTTATCTTATGGATATAAATTGATTCTCAGAGAAAAAAATTGGAAAAAGTGAAGAAATTTGTTTCACGGGAGTTTTTTTGGGTGTGGGTTGTTGAAAATTGGAGAGGAAATTGTGGATCTATCTAAGGAATTTGTTTTAGAATTTTGGCTATAGAATTCTTGGTTGTGTACTATTGTGTTTTCTGGAAAGAGGCAATTGCACTGGAGGAAGCTTTGGCTACTTTGGAAAATTGAAGCTATAGAGAAGTTGGGCAACATTTCTTGAGGCAATAGTTCTTCTGGAATAGGTTCCTTTATTTTTTTTGTGAATTTTGAATTGAAAATTGGTTTTTATTACTGTAATGCAATTTGGAAATGTTTAGAAAAGATTTTATATACTATAGAAGCTCTTTTTTTCTTTCTTTTAAAATATTTTCATGAAAGTTGAACCTCTGTAGAAAATAATTAAAAATTCTATGTGTTGTTTGTTCATTCAAAATAAATTGATACATAAGAAAATTTAGATCTCTATAGAAAACCTTCATTCTATTTTGTTCTCTATAACACCCTGTTGTGCGAACCCCAAAGGACAAAAAATCAATAATTACTGCATAATTTTTTTAATAAAGTAAATCTAAACATACATGAGATGCACATAGATTCATCACTCATAAAACTCAAATAAATTTTTTTCTAACACTTACATCCCTTGGGGTACATGAGGAGTCATTACGAAAATTAAATCCATACCACAATGACAAAAAATGAAAGACAAACACATAATCCATAACAAAGTAAACATTTACAAATGTAACTCATTCATGACAAAAAATTAATAAGAACCATCCACATACATAAAAATAACATATACATGAATAAATCAAACTCAAGGAACATGTTTCCATAGATACAATACATTGAGCAACAACTGTCATGGACCAATATCCACATAAGGTTTATCATGATATAATAATATGTTATATCACATTACAATGTTCAAGAGGTACAATAATACAAAATAGTTTCCCAACATGAATGAAAACCATATAATAAGATAGCATGATACAATTGAGCAGATGAGTACAAGTAGCATAACTGGCTCCAAGTGGGATACAACTCTTGAATCTTCGCAAGTGGCACAAATTTATACCTCTCGATCCTCAACTGGGGACCCAATGGGGTGCTTAGCACATTCCACCTGACCACGTGGGTCTGAAGACCCACCCCCCATGCTAAGGAGCTGATAAGAAAGTGACCACAACTAAGAATGGCATAAGAATAACCCAATAAAGAATATCATATTAACAAAATCTCCAAAAGAAACAACAAAAAGTTCCATAGATCCTAAACAACAACAACCAAGGTCCAATCATAGTAAAACCAAGACCATAAAAACAAATCTTAGACATATCAAAAGCAACACTCATAATCACTTGCAAAGTAAATCCAAGATAGCAATAATAACACACTTCCAGTGGCAACCAAGAAAGCAAGGCATAAGGGCAACTAGTGGAGAGTGTCATCGCATAGTCCTACATGGGTTATCCTATGCCCTTACTCTAAGCATCGGCTATACTAGGTTGTTTGAGGCATTGGCCACCATCTATGGTTATCTTGGCCCTTCTTCCTATTTGAGGCACTGACCCCATAGGGTGACTCATGCGGAGCCATTAACCTCTCTCATGAGGATGAGGTAACAACTTTGCCAACCATGACCTTCTTAGTCTACCATTAGTTTGTGATAGCCCTAATGGACAAATGAGGTATCCAAGATTATCTTATTATGTTATTACTACCCATCCCCTAAGTTCTATTATTAGGTTTTAACTTGTTAATCAAACTCTTACATGGGTTATCATGAGCCCTTCCTCCTATTTGAGGTGCCAACCTCGACATAGAGCCACTCTGCCTAGAGACCCAAAACATAAACCAAAATCCAAGGCATCGAGGGGTTGTACCTAGCTAGAAAAGTATAGCATCATAGAACTGATTCCCATGTGAGGAATATACCATCTTGCCAAAAGCCATATACATAAATGCTCATAAAAAATTAGGTACAACCCACTCATAATTCAAAATCACATTTATGATCACAATTTTGGCATAAACCAAATCCATGAAGATTCAAAATGAAACTAGACTACCCTTGTCTCTGGAAGCCCAAGAAAAGAACAACTACCCATAGACGAGGGTAAACAAAGCAACACGAGTTTTCCAAATAAAATTCCAACGTAAGGTGAAATTCCCTTCAACATCAAGATTGACTCAAAAGAAGTTGCACCAAGAGAAAGAGATCCATCAAAAATAAATTGACTCAAAGGATACCACATTAGAATGGAATCATAAAAGGAATTCAAACTTTAATTCACAACTAAAAATGAAATAGTCAATTTCAAGTACGTTTAACTCATCATCACAAGATACCCAAACAACAATTTCCCTGCAACTTATGACCTATCCAAGAAACAACCATGACAAAAAGAGTAATCATTCAACAACCTTTTTAATTACCTAAAAATAAGTAAATTTTTTTTAACTATTATAACCACTAATATGTCATACATCAACATAACCCTATTATGTTAATAACTTTTAAAATGTAATAACAATAATTACATTTTTCTACATATCTATATAAATTGGTATGAAGAGTAATACATATAGAAATAATTCCATTATGTCATTAGCAAAACAATAAAGTAGAGTTATAAAGTAGTTATTCCAATATATATATATATATATATATATAGATTACGAAAGATACATATATGTAAAGGAGTCTTGTTTAACAAGGCAGCCTATTTTGTTTCATAATTACTAATCATCACAAAAAACGTATAACATGATTACAAAAGGAAAAGAAATAAGGAATCACCCCTATGAATTAGAATGATGAGTAAAAAAAAAGAAACAGCGAGTGACTAAAATGACAAGACCTCCTATAATTGATACAACACAATAAGCAAAGGGGCATACAAGAAAAAGAATTTGACTTGGTGAATCAAGACAGTCAAGTAATCCCAAATTCAATACTTTTACTTACTAATGTGGGAGAGACGCCAAAAAGGGAAATTGCATTCGGTCCGCTAAACATTTCATTTGAATGGCTTTTAGGATTACTAAGGACCTCCAAGTAAATTCTGATTATCATGCTGCAACCATTCTCATCCTAAGTTTATTATAAAAGAAATAGTTCAAAGAGAAGTGTACCAAAATAGGTGCGATCTCCTTGTGAAGAACATTGATGATGCTAGTAGAAACAAGCAAAGACTACCCAATTACATTGCCATGCAAAGACACTTTGAGAAAGGACACAACAATATGAATAAAAAGGAAAGACTGTGATCTAATATATATATGTCGATACTAAAATGAAATCAGTAGAGCCATCAGTAATAATCGGCCTGAGAAAAAAATATTATGAACATAAGAGTATAGGATGCACATGAAATGGATCAAGAAAGGAAGCTCTCAACCTCAATGAAGTAATGAAGCATATCGCCTTTGAATTCATTTCCAAGATTGCCAGAAGATTAGAAAAATTATTTAAACCTTTAAACTTCCTATTATGTTCAAGCACTATAGTTGAGATAGATTGATAATGAAATTAGGGAGATTATTTAAGCCTCTACAATGTTCTATTTTGGAGTACTACAAAGGTGGTAGTTGCCGACAAAATTGGGGAGGCTATTTACATCTCTATAGATTTTTCAAGGAAGCACTCAAATTTTTTGAATTAATGGGGCACTCTAGATCACATCCTACATTGGAAGCTTTTCTTGTGCCCAAAGTGCATGTAGTCAAGCAGTTTAGTGGATACGGGCCACACATTCCTCACACCACAACAACCTTTATGGAATTGCATCAATAGTTGATCATCAGGTGTGCATGGTTGGCCTTCATGCCTGTGTTGATTGTCATACTACTAATATGTCTGTTAAGCTTGTGGTGTCAATGGAGCATCTATGAATATTGGCTAAGTATTTCTAGCAACACTACTTCTATATTATACAGGATCCCCAAAATGTTGTGACTTAGGTTCCTCTCTACAACATCTGAGCAGGAGTGGCTAGGTGTGATGAGGTTCATAAGGTAAGGAGATTGATGCATGATAGAGGAATTAAAATAGATACCTAATTACAAAAAAAATTGAGGATGGTTTGATACCAATTTATAGGCATCAAGAATGGTAAGGATATATTTGAAAAGTATATACACTAGAAGGGTCTAATCAATGCGCATGCCCAATATAGAGGCATAGCAAAGGCATGTAGAAAGATTGATAGAATACATCAAGAAATGTTTCCAATAGGACCAAGATGTGCTAGTGTTAAAACTAGTTTATTTTCAAATCATGAAATACTAAAACTTATTCCAGATCCAACCTAGGGTATCAAGAATTAACTGCTAAAATCCACATTCTTCTAAAATTCCCAGGAATTGCATCAAGGAAAGATCTAAACAATGTATGAATTCAATATTTGTGAGAAAGCTTGAAATATACATAGCCTAGGCAGAAATCTATAATTAAAATAATTTATTAAATGTATTGAGAACTCAAAATATGCATGCAATATCTTACACTTGTAATTCTAGCTATTTTGTAAATGATAAGGAATACATAATGGTGAGAAATTTTGCAACATATATAAAGAGAAGCTCTAAGACATAGAGGCTCCAACATGTATATATCTACCAGGGTCTCATAATGATCCCTATAAAATATTTCCAAGGATAAAGTTCTACACCTTGAAAAAGAATCGATAATCAAAGAAATTAACAAATATATGATCCCAAATAAAATACCTGATAAGACGGTGCCAACTCAAGATAAAACTAGTGCAAGGTCACCCCAGAGATCTCAGAGGGTTCAATCTAGATATCACCATCTTCCTTGATTTATTCCCCCAAATCTGAAAAGCTTTCTTTTTCATCCCATCGAGATGCTCTTGATCCTCTTTCTTCTATGTATACAGCCAGAGAGAGGTGTTCAAGTAATTCTCCTCCTTTTAACTCCATTCCCCATCCCTTTTTTTTTAATCTTATTTTTTCCAAAGAAAGTGATTAACTTCCAAAAAAAAAAAAAAAAAATCTCCAATAAAGCTTTTAGTTTCATTTACAATGATCACTGCAAAGTTAGGCATGGACTTGCATGTAAATCTTTCTATCCTTTTTCCTTTTCTCTCTCTTCATCATTTATCCTCATTGATTTTGATATTTTATTTATTTTTATTTCCATCTTTCTTAGCTTTTTGCTGAACTTGAACCTATGATTGGATTACTTGTATATAAATATATATATATGTGTGTGTGTGTGTGTGTGTGTGTACATATATATTAATATATATATGCATACATACACACACACACATATATATATATATATTATATAAATATTTTGTGTTAATTAAATAACATTTTGACTTTATTGGAGAGTGAATTTGCAGAGTCGTATTGCAGAAATTCATCACAATAGATTTTTTTTAAAAAATATATCTTAGTGATTGGGGCCAGGGGTTGAAACCCCCAACCGCATGCATACAGGGGTGTGCTATTGTGTGTAGTTCTCCCCACACTTGTGTGGAGGAATAACTCCCCACAAGCAATGAACCCCTGCGTAGGGAGGCCACATCTAAGGCAACACCCTGTGCATGCATGTTTATTATGCTATGTTTTATTTTACTGTTGGGATTTTGATTTATCATATATATTATAGATGATATATATGTTATATATAATATATATTTATTATATATAATATATGTATTTAAAGTTAAATTTATTTTATATTATTTATTAATAATATGTTTATGATATTTATATGTATATATGTATAGTTGTATATATATATTTATATATATATTATTATATATATAGATATATTTAAATATAGTTATTTATATTGTTTACTTTTAAGTTAGTAAATGATTTATTTTAATTCAATATTAAATGGGTAAGTGCATGCAAGTACTAGTTATTTCTTTTAATGAAGTGATTTTATTAGTAAGATTGGGATTTGTTTATCTACAATTGTGGATTAGGAAACTAAACTTTTGTTTTAATCGTTATGGATTTACTAAATGGAATTATATTTAAATGGTGCATTTTAATAGGTGAAATTGATTGTAATGGGTTTAGGAGATCCAAATGATAACATTTGTTAATTTCTTGGTGTTGTGTTTATTAAAGCACAAGTTTTCTATAAATGTGTACTAGGGGAAAAGTAATTGTTATTACGAGAATCTAGGTCTTTCAGAGTTGTAAAATTGTGAAAGGGTTATTGTATCTTTTGTTCACCCTTTTTGAGATTTCCTTTGGTAGTGCACATATTTGGTATTTAGTATTTGACATCTGTAGGGATGTGTGAATTATTTTGAACACCCAATTCCTATGAATGGCTTGTGTGATTTAGTTTGAGCAGTCGGTTACTACAAATGGAATGTGTTGTTATTCACAGAGTGGATGATATTTGTTATCATATTTTGTGCACTGTCTACCCTTGGGTTGTGGAATATGTTATTGTGTTGTCGATAGGGGAGTGGCTTTCAATGGGGGCCACAACACAAAGTGGTCCTAGGACAATTCGTGTGAAAGTCAGTTTAATCATTTGAGATTAAATAACCTTTATTAGGAATAGAGTAGCTTAATACATTTAATCAGATAATTTAGCCTCACTCATTGGCTCAAGGGCTAGTATGAGACTTGAGATGATTCGGGAAGGCCTGGAATGGGAAAATAATTATCTTTTCTTCTTGAAAGATAATTTATTCTGCACTGGTGTGCATGTGGGGCCGAGTTCATGAGAGGTTACCAAGATAACCTAAGATAGGGGCCGAGACCTAGGAAGATCTCCTTTGGATAACCAATGCAACCTTTTTGATGACACTCCTCCTATGACAACAGTCAGTTTGTATTGTATAGTGGATGTAATTGATACAGTGGTTCTAGAAGTAATGCAACCTTATGTTTGGTGTTTACTGGTATAGTTATTTTGTTTATTTCCTATGTCTAGAGGTATTAGATTTTTCTTGGTTACCTCTTACTATCTCCTAACACAGGGGTTAGGCCTATCAGTACCACATGGTTGGGTTTTCTCTTTATGTTCATGATGGAAGGATCTTCTAGTCTGAGAAGCTCAAGTGTTCTATGGATTTTTACTTCTAGGTATGTGTAGGATCATCATGGTAAAAACAATCCCTTAAGTGGCAAAAAATTCAAAAAAATCAGAGTTAGGAAACTTGACATAAATTTTTTAATAAGTTATCTATATTATTTCAAAAATATGTAAGAATATAATATCTATCAAATTGAATGTAGTTTCTAAACTAGTAGGTTTATTTTTTATTTTTTAAATCTATTTGGTGAAAATTTGAAATTTTAATGCAGTAGTACTTAAATTTCAGGGAAAAAATGAGAAGTAGGTGTCTGTCTGACCATCCCAACCACAAAAAAATGATAATATTTTTTTATAAGATTTTAGAAATAAGTAGAGGACTCATGTCCAGATGTGATGCATAATTTTTTATATTTTTTTCCAAGGAAATAATTAATTATGATTTTTTTATTACAAGTTTTTAAAAATATAAAAACTCGTATGTATGAACACCTTAACTTGGTCAAAATTTCATGAAATTCAATTTTTCTTTTTTTAATCCTATATTATGCAAAGCATAGAATGTGATGCATGTTTTGGATTAAAAAAATGTGATACCATTTGAAAGCTATAGATGTTTTTCAATTAGCCTATCAATTAGGACTTTAGTCGTAATTTAAATAGAAAATGAATAATAATTATTTATTAAATTCAAAGTAAAGCATAATTTATATTGGTGGAAATCTAATAATCTCCTTTAAAAATCCTTTTCATTTCATCAATTTTGGGTAAAAAAAAGTCGTCAGCCACATACCCTACAAATACCCATCATATTACTACTTTTTGGCCCATCATGATCTTGCACATACCCTTCTCTTGTATTTATTGTAACAAAGGGACACTATGTATTTGTATTCCTTATTTTTAATCAATGAGGATTCCTTGTACTATACGTGTAACATTATGTATGATCTATTCACTGTTGGATTAAATTATATATATCATTTTTAAGTGGTGTTGTATCGGTGGAAACATGTTCACTACATTTATATGCTTAATTTATTATGCTATGGGTTAATGCTTTGATGTATGATGCTATCATGAGTTAATTTCATATGTTATGTTTTAGAATATTTTTTTAAGTTGTGAAGTTCACATGTAGACATGTTGTGTGTCCTAGAGGATGTATTTTTAGAGTAGTTTATTGTACTCATCATTGTTACTCTTTTAAGGAAAAAAAAAGTTGTGCTTCCATAGTGTTGCATTGTCCTCTATGTTGCAGGATGGGGTTTTACATCACTACAACTTATTTTTATAAGAATACTATATTAAAGAGGATATTATTTGAAAAGGGAGACAAAGCATTCAAATTTATTATTTTTGACAAGATAGTTATTTAGTTTGAAAGAAATTTGTTATTTCTTTCATTCTTGAAAAGGAAATCCTATAAAAATAGGATATGTATTGAACATAGCAAAGAACATTAGTTGCCACATACATGTGTTCAACACCTTTTTGAACCTATTGAAGGGAAAATCCATATACTTTTTGTAGGATTGCAAAATTGAAAATGAAACAATGTAGCCAACACTAGAAAAGGGACAATGAAAATTCCCTATGGAAAAAAACATAAGCCACATTAGTCACCTTCTCTATCAACATAGAGGGGAACACACAACATATCTCCAAGACAACCTGTAATGCCCCTTCTTAATAACCTAAGAATGTTGCAATAGTGTAATAAAGGTGAAATAATTTATTTTTTTAAGTATTAATATTAAGTTAATTAATTGCATACATTCTTAGGTTAAACGACGTTACACTACTTTGAGTTTTCCATAAATGACTAAAGTATTTTACATTGCACATATTACTATAACATAAAATAAACATTGCATAACATTGAAATTTTCCATTCAAGACATAATAAAGTACAACCATATTTTTCCATACATTGCATTTGACAATTATACAATACTCATCCAACTTGATGAGGTGGTTCAAATAATAGTTACAATTACATATACATTGTTCACCTCTTATACATTTGAGGGAAGTTTTCAATTACAAGTTTACAATAAAAGAAGTACAATTGAGTTTCCATGTGTGAGTTCTCCATCCATGAAGCTCTCGATGCCATAATCACAATTTGGGGACCCAATGGAGTAAGGTGCACATTCCACGCAACCATGTGGTACCCGTAGGTCCACCCCCCGTGCTAGGAGATAGTAGTAAGGTTACCTAGACCTAATATACTAACCCTAGACACTTAGTACAAACATTCTAATGGTTACATTGCTTCCAGATTTTTCACAATTGAATTTACTACAAATACAAGGTTTAACTGTTATTCTAGGTGGAGTATCATCACAACAATGCAAAGGTTACCCTGGTTTTTCTTCCTAGGTTCCGGCCCCCAATCCATGGGTTACCCTAGTAACCTCTTACGAAACCCAGCCCCTATTGCATACTGTTGTGGAATTCTATGTCTTTAAAAGAAACAAGACATTGATTTTCCATTCCAAGCCTTCTCATCTTATACTCATTACTGAAATAGCTCAAGAGTCATAAGTGAGGCATGTACATCTTGTTAAGTGTTTTAGTCTAACTAATGTGTCATTTAATTATCACTGAGTTACTAACTACTTGTAAGTTACCCTGACACCACTTTGTGTGTCGGCCCTTACAAATAGCCACTCCCCTAAACATAACATGAGATTCTATGTTTTTTTTTCTAGGGTAGACAAGGTGCACAAGGAGATCAATGCATAATATCATAAATACCACAGTAAACATCACAAATTTTTTTACCAAAAATACAGTGCACTACCCTAATTTGTTTAGACATATAAACCATAATAAAATTTACTCCCTCAAGAGACAGCAACTGGAAGACTTAAATTCAAATAAAAATAATTCCCATTCACCCAATAAAATATAAGCAACATAAGGTAAATACACATCTACCACTGGGATATTTTAAATCTAGTCAATCAACGAGAATTAAACAAGAAATTAAAACTACTTAATTGTATTACATTCCACTTTCTCAATTTCATTCAATGAAATTAATTCATCAGTTTATCAAATAATAACCCCTTTTTTAAAAAAAAAATTCCAATATAAGATAATCATTTTGAATTTACTAAATAAATTGTTTAGTTATAATGTAAATCATATATAATATATAACAATATAATATATCATAAATAATATATTATAATATATTATATATAACATATATATTAAATATATATATATATTATATGAATACAAATTAAAATTATAAATTGAAATCTTAAACTTTGCAACTTATTAATTCACATATGCTCGAAATTCAAAGAAAATAAAATATATAACAAAAGTTTAAAACTTTCAATTGAAATTCCGCTACAGGTAGGGCATGCGGCTCCTGTCGCAACCCTCATATGGGAGGATGCAATAGCTGGGGAAGCCGCGACCTCCCTGTGGGGAGGACGCGGCCCCCTGCCAGGGCTGCGCCCTCACAAAACACAGTATGGGGAGGGTTCGGCCCTCCCCAAAACACTCTAATTTTTTTTTATATTCGTCGGTGACGGCGTAAATACAAATCGCATGTTTATTTCATATATTTTTAAAATACACATGGATTTATTTTTTTTATGGATTTCGCCGGGAGAAATATTCCATTCAACAATTTCAAAAAGAAATGCCAGAATTAAAATATAAATTTTAACAAAAAAATTTGTATAAATATATATATTTACCTGGGTTTTCATAGAGAATATTTAAAAGAAAAATTTCTACAAAATTCAATAAAGTTTCCACAGAATTTTCTACAGTAAATCTAGAAAATTTACTGTGATTTAAACACATATTTTATTTTATTTTTTTCTCAAAATTTCTTATAGTAAAACTGAGAAATTAATTCATTTAACTGTTTATTTATCAAAGAAATTTCTCAATCATTACTTAGCAAAATTCTTCACTAAAAAGTCTTTTCCCCAATTTCTTTTCTAAAATATTTACAGAGATTTTCAAAATGAATCTTTTTTTTGAATTCATTCTTTTGATTAACTACATTCTTGAAAATTCTTGCATACAATAACAATTTTCAACAACAAGTTTTTCTATAAACCAGTTATCAAGAAAATAAAACTTATTCTTCAAATTTCCTTTTCAAAACAAAGAAACTAAATTTACCAGTAAAATACCTGATATTTAAAGATTGTCTGTAGAATATAATCCTTCAAAACTCCTTCATAGCACCAAATCCCAGAAACTTTAATCAACCATCAAGAATCCTTTGGAGGATCTTCCAATTCCAAAATCAGCCAAAATAAAACAGAGAGATAACAACTTCTAAGAAGATTTCAATTTTTATCACAGTAAGAGGATTTTTTTGCAAGTGCCCTGATATTTTCCCCGTGAAAATTTTCAACAACCTTTGTGATTTCCTGAGATCCACAATAACCTCTCCGTAACAAATTTTCAACAACCCAAATTAATGCAACTTACACACTTGTCGAGAAGTTGCAAATATCTTCTCCACAACTTCT